>LR753354.1:393651-502987 GCA_902729485.2 Mus minutoides | reverse complement strand
CAGCCTATTTGAGTTCTATAGGCTTCTTGTATGTTTATGGGCATCTCATTCTTTAGGTATGGAAAGTTTTCTTCTATTATTTTGTTGAAGATATTTGCTGGCCCTTTAGTTTGATAGTCTTCCTTCTCATCTACTCCTATTATCCTTAAGTTTGGTCTTCTCATTGTGTCCTGGATTTCCTGGATATTTTGTGTTAGGACCTTTTTGCATTTAGCATTTTCTTTGATTGTCTTGTCTATGCTCCCTACAGAATCTTCTGTGCCTGAGATTCTCTCTTCTATCTTTTGTATTTTGTTGCTGATGCTCATATCTATGGTTCCTGAGTTTTTTCCTATGGTTTCTATCTCCAGGGTTATTTCCTTTTGGTTTTTCTTAATTGTTTCTACTTCCATTTTTAGGTCCTGTTCCATTCCATCACCTGTTTGGTATTGTTTTCCTGTAACTCTCTAAGTATTTCCTATTTAAATGCTTCTAGTTGTTTATCTGTGTTTTCCTGTAACTCTCTAAGTTTTTCCTCTTTAAATGCTTCTAGTTGTTTATCTGTGTTTTCCTGTATTTCCTTCTTATAGTCCTCCATCATTATCATGACCAGTGAGTTTATATCCATGTCCTGCTTTTCTGGTGTGCTGTTGTATCTAGGACTTGATGTGGTGGGTGAGTTTGGGTCTGGTGATGCCAAATACCCTTGGATTCTGTTGCTTCTGTTCTTATGCTTGCCTCCTGCCATCTCTGCCCGAGGAGACCTGGCATTGGTGCAGACCAGAAAGGACCCGCTGTTCTGTCCTGCGCCTTTATCAGTCTCCTGGTTGATGTCTCAAGTTCCACGAGATTGGGCCAGAACAGAGGCTGTGTTCCCCTGCTCACCTCAGGTCCCAAGATAGCTTGGGGAGTCCCGAAAGAACCTAGGAGAGTGCACAGCACCTGTGGCCCGAGACCCGAGCTGGTGCTGGATGGGCCTGACCAGACCGGAAGGGAGGGGCTGTTCTGCCCTGGGCCACTATCAATCTCCAGGCTGGTGTCTCAGGTTCCACGAGATTGGGCTAGAACAGAGCCTTTGTCCCCCTGCTCACTTGAGGTCCCCAGATAGCTTGGAGGGTCCCGAAGGAGCCTAAGAGAGTGCACAGTGCCTGAGGCCCAAGCCCTGAGCTCCTGATGTGATCTTAAAGTCCTGGGAGTTGCTGGGCTCAGTGGAAAGATGGAGGGGTGGGGGGTGCTTTGGCTGGGAGAGGCCCAGCCTCCAGTGGGGCGGAGTTCTCAGATCCTGCCCCTGCTGGCAACTGCTGACCCACTGCTCCCAACACCACCTCTGCACTGCACTCACGCGTAACCCCGATGTGATCTTAAAGTCCTGGGGTATGTGAAGTGCAGGACAGGCCCTAGCTGCATCTGCTGGGCTCAGAGGAAAGATGGCAGGGTGGGGGGGTGCTCTGGCTGGGAGAGGCCCAGCCTCCGGTGGGGCAGAGTTCTAGGATCCTGCCCCTGAGGGCAACTGCTGACCCACTGCTCCCAACACCACCTCTGCATTGCACTCACGCATAACCCCGATGCTATCTTAAAGTCCTGGGGTGTGTGAAGCGCAGGACAGGCCCTAGCTGCGTCCGCTGGGCTCAGAGGAAAGATGGCCGTGTAGTGATTTACTAATAAGCATATTGTGGTGGTAATAATTTTTTGAGAGCATAGGAATCCATCGTCACTGTCTTTGAATTGTCATACTAAAGATTAGGTCCTCATGTTTTGTGAGCTATACTCCTACCCTAGGTGTTCCATTGCTCACTCATATTTATTTTGAAACAGCGTCAGACTTTGTGATCCAAAGATTATTATATATCTTTGTATTGTGTTTTTTGTTTTCATTGTGATGAGGGTTTTTGTTGTTTATATTTTGCTTTTGCAGCTTTTAGAATCAAATCAAACCTAAGTTTAAGACTCATCAAGGGCTCTACCACTGAGCTTCAAGCCCATCCTTTAAGGACAGTTTTTGAACTGAGAAAAATTCAGTATCTATGTAATTTCTCCATGTAACAGCCAATTAGTTCTACTGTTTTTATGCTTTGGAGAACCTTTTCCACCTGCTCCCTACCCTGCCCTGAAATGTGATATATGTTCATATTTTGCTTTCTTCTGCCTTCACCTTCTGAGTGCTCTAACACATTCAGTTTACACAGTTCTGGGCAGGCACTGTACCAGGCCCCTTCTGTGATTCTTAAGGGTTTTTCTACCACCCAGGTTAGGGAGTGCTCCAAAGGCAAGCCCGCGCATGCGCGTGCTTACAGTCTTCCTGAGAACCTTCACCAAACCCCACTATTCCGTGGACTACTTTGTCATTCCCTACCATCACATCACACAAAATAATTTTTATAATATTTATAAATTAATAAAGTCTATTCTAAGACACCAGCCTTGCCTCCCAGGTCCAGCCATATTCTGGTACCAGTTTTACCTTATTTTATGATTACGATCGTCAGGTAGGATTTTGAAAGGATTCACATGGCAGAAAACAAAAAACAAGGCCATTAGTGAGCCATATTTATAAGCTCTTGGAACTTGTCCATTCTGAACAATTTTCTACTAGAAAAGGCATCTGTCTGGAGACTGGTAATCTCTTCTTGCCCCGCTGGAATTTGTGGGCTGTGTTCTAAGACTCTTTTTCTGGCGACGAAGGTGGGAATTAGATTGTTTTCTGTCTGTCGCTGACACGGTAACAAGAGAATCCCACACTCTTTGGTATTCTTTTTGACAAGGACAAATTACGTTTGACAACACTCTTGAGTTCACGGAAAGGCCTTCCCAACATCAGCTCGCTCTGTCTCCATCTCATTCCTGAGCAGAATGAACAAGCATTGTCACATTGTCATCGTCAGTTATGAATGAGGAGACTGGCTCTGAGCGCTCTCAACAGAGTTTGAACTCCACCAAAGCAGCTTGCTTTCTGCCACATGTTCAGCATAATGAGGCACAGTGGCGAGGGGTGGAGGTACAGGGACAGGGCTTGTCAATTCACAAATGAATGGATGGATGAATAATAATCCGTGAATGCAAGCCACTCACCAAATGGAGAATACGTCCGGTACTTCCGGTTTCTTTTGAGTTTGACTTTCCAGTATTCTTAATATCTTGAGCCCAGTAAAATTTCTTCATTCTTATGAGTTTCATACATGTATACTATAAGACGTGATCATCGTCCAATTTCCTTCTAGCCACCCAAGCACATCTCCCTCACAACATCATCTCCCCTTCCTTTTTACATAAGTGCATGGTTCTGGGACCATTCGCTAAAGACTGGAATTTTTCCAGTGAATATAACCTCAAAAAAAAAAAATTCCTCCTCCCCCTAGCAACTATCAACTGCCAAAGGATCCTCCATGTGGGGTGTGGCTACAGAAATTCTGGTTGGCTTAATCTTTCTCAGGTCTTTTGTGGGAAACTACAGCTACTAAGCGTTCACAAATGAGATCTCTAATGGCATGTCCAGAGTACATTTCACAGCATTACTCCAAAGTCCCCAGCTTAAATTCTTTCCTCTCTTCTTCTGATGTGTTTCCTGAGCCCTGGGGGCAGGAAGTGTACATAGAGCAACCAGTACTCAAGTAAACGGAAACTGTAGTATATCATAGGCTGCAAGAAAAGGCAGAAGCAAATGGACCACTGGGGACTCGAGACTTCATCATGTTCTCCACTGGCGGAATTGATAACCTGTCACTCACTACACGTCTCTGTGGGTGGCTTTTTCTCTCCCTTTGATTGCTTTTGCAAGTATGTAACCCATTGTGTCACTCTTCCTATTGCTATGACCAAATGCCCCAAAAGAAGCAACTTAAGGATGTAAAGTTTATTTGTGGCTTACAGTTCAGGAGGATACAGTCTATCATGTCAGGGAAGACATATTAGCAAGACCTGGGAATGGCTGGTCATATTACATCCATACTCAGAAAACAGAAGGTAGACAAGAAGAAGGTAGACCAGGCTAACAAACCTCAAGGCCCACTTTCAGTAACCCATTTCCTCCAATGAGGCTCCACCTCCTGCAGATTTCATCACCTTACAGAACAGCACCCACAACTGGGGACCAAGAGTGTAAACACATGAACTCGGAAAGGATATTTCACATTCAAGCCACGGCATTCGTAAATATCAGGAAATAGCATGCATTTCATTTTACGTAACAGAATTACAGCTTATTTTCCATTGTCTTAAATTGCCCAGCTAGGAAGTAGATCTATAATAACAAACATCTCCGACACATTCACAGAGGGTAGTCTTATAAAAATTACATTATTAATGGACCAGGATCTTGCAGGAACCTAGCATAGTCACCCTTGGGTATTGGAGGAAGCTCAAACTAAGGAACTAATCACCTGGCGTGAGCACAGTAGGAGGGTTAACCAGATGCTACAAATATGGAGGCCATGAGATGGAATTTGGAGGGGGAAGCTGAAGATCAGGCAGCCTGTCCCAGCCATCTTTGGCTGAGAGACGTTGCCGTAGAGACCAGAGCAGGTGGTGCAAACCAGTAACTCTCCTCATCCCCCATCTTTGCTATGCCCCCCACTAATGCACTTGACTTGACTTCAAAGGCATAAAGTCCTGAGCACTTCCCACTGGGCTGAAGGACAGATGGAAATACCCCGCAACACAGAAAAATGAAATATGTCTGAAAGCATCATGCAACTCTCTTCATGAGACAGAGTCTAAGAAAGAGGATTTTCTCAATACCCATCTCATATCTGGGAAAAACCTTATAGAGCTATTAAAATTAAGCTACATGTGCTGAGATAGTTAATCATTTTTTTTCCTTCAGCAGAATTAATAAATTCATGCAAGATCCACACTGACCTGGAAAAATCGAGGCCGCACGATCGCTTACAAAGCCAATTGACTATGCACATTGGGCTCTCGGTGATTATGTAATTATGTTTAGGATTATGCTTGATTGTGTAACTGATATTTAGTGATTAACTCTTAGGGACGTTATCTGACTCAAGGTATAGAGGATGTGATATAATAATTACCTTTAAATTATATCTGCCTGCCTCCATTGTCATCTTTCCCTAATAGAGTAGAAAATAAGATGTTAAGTACAAGAGAGAGAGAAACCGGAAACATAAAAATTGGCAAAAATAAAAAGTACAACAGAAATAAGCAGTCAGCAAAAAATGAAAAATAAAAAAAAAGCATACTGGGGAGGAGAGAGGGGCCTTTTCAACAGCCTTTATAAAAATGGAATTATTTTATTTTGCCACGGCAATGCTCATAAAAATGACTTTTCCCTTCCAGCTGCAGAAGCAGCAGCTCAGGAGGAAATGGACCAGATCTCAGATTGGGGGGTTAACTGGGAGAAAAATGGCGAGGCTGCATTTTGCACACAAGTGTGCACATGCATACACAGGCACACACACACGAAACTGCAACCTTGTGCTTCGGAACAAGCACATTATTCATCTGCAGCGGAATGATGGGGGAAATCTATCATTTTGGGATTTCACTCCCAGGGCCTAGGTTCAATGACAATCTAGTTTGAGTTTTAGCCAAATGGCATTTTCATTAATGCAAAATGGGCACTTTTGAAGCCAGCCTTGTTAACTGGANATGACCCCATTTTTATGGATGAGGAAACTGAGGTGGAATGAGGTTGCAGCTGGGTTAAGGTGGCAGACGGGGGACTCAAATTCTTGCCACCTAGTACCCAAGCCACCTCCTTGAACACTGTGCTTATTTTTTCTTATTTATTCATTCATTCATTCATTCATTCATTCATTTTTGTGTGAATGGGTGGCATAGATGCACATGTGAAAATGTGGTCATATAGTCAATCACCTACATGCAGGAAGCCAGAAGTAGTTATGGGCTGTCTTCTATCTGTCTTGGCCGTAGTCTACAGACATAAGGTCTCTCACTGAACCTGGAGTCAGGCTGGCAGTCAACAGGTCAGAGCAATTCTCTTATTTCCTCATTCCTCCCAGAGCACACTGGTTTTTAACAAGGGTTACTGTAACTAGCATAACAGCTGCACCTAATTTTGTATAGATTATTGAGATTTGAACTCATGTCTTCGTGCTTGTGCTATGAGCATTCTTACCCATTGTGACACCTTCCCAATCCCAGTGTACTTCTTAAACACATGAACAAACTCAAACATGGAAATGAAGTCAGCTTAGAAACCAAATAACAAACAGACGGCGCACCCCTGGTTTTCCAGCTGAGGATGAGGTGAAGAACTGCAAAGTTCACACCCGGTGTAAAGAAAACATTAAACTTTTAACATTAATTGCTCCTGAACATTTGTGAGTGCCCGAAATCCCGACATAAAAGCTTTAATTTCTATGCAAAACAGATAGGATGATTGAGTTATAATTAAAATGGTAATTATACCCTTAATGCTCCATATTTGACTTTTCCAAAAAAAAAAAAATGTTATGCTCCAAGAAAAGCTATTTAAAGATCAGAGGGAAAATGTTTGAAAAATGAATGTATTCAAGACATTTTAAATCTTTTAAAATCCAGTTATTGATTTTTACATGCTTTCAAGTGCAGTCTAAAACATTTTCTTCATTTATTTTGGTCGATGGAAATAATAAAAAATCATTGGAATGTGAAAAGCTTAAACGAAGGCAATATTCTAGAGGTTGATATTTAACGTGATAAATATTTGAAATGTTGGGACAAAGAGGGAGTTGTCTCTACCTGTGGTGGCATGGCAGCCAAGTCCCTGGAAACCCCACTCATGGAGGGCCAGGGAAGACGAGGTTGGCACTAAGTTACCTGGGGCGGCTACCTCTCCGACTTCAGATCGTCCACTATGAGCTTGAACACTGCAGATATGACATTTCCTTTGATCCTTCATTGACTGTTTAGAATTTAAAAAGAACACCTAAAGCTATAAATCAAATGTCAGGTGCAGCAGTCTAGTGGAACCGTATCAATATTTCATGATGTATAGCTTGCTGGGAGACTTGAGAAACGCCAGCCTTGGGGGAGGGAAGTGACGGGGGAGGGGGAGGGGGGTAGCGGGGAGAGGGGGAAGAGAGGGAGGAGGAGGGGAGGATAGCATAAGAGTTAAGGACCCCCTCCCCAGCCGCATGCTCAGCACCTGCTCAGCACTGTAGGGCGCCCCAGGCTGAGGTGAGCTGCAGTCAGTGAGTTGGTAGGAAGAGCCCCCTGCAGATTCTCTCCGTATCACAGGAACACGTTCTGCCTCTGGCTAGACTTCATTCACTAAACTCTCCCTGGCGTCTCTCTTTGAGCCCAATGCCCTTTAGAAAAGGAACCCACTCAAATCGCTTCTGGCTTCTTTGCCTCTTTACAAGATCCTAGAAAGTTAGAAAGAGAAAGGGTGCTTCAGGCTCAAACGAGGAGTTCTAACCAAAGCCTTTCTTTTTGTTCTTTTTAAAATTACTTTTACTGGAAATTGTCTTTCATGGTTTTGTGCATGTATATATATATATATATATATATAGTGTATTTTAACATCCAAGGGACAGGATCTCATTGGGTATCCTGGGCAGGCTTGAACCAGACTAGCCTTGAAATCACTTGCTTCTGTCACAGTCTCTCAAGCGCTGGGATTCTAGCTGTTTGCCACCATACACTGTGTCTTCCTGGAGGCTCTGAGGAGTGATGAGGACACACTAGAGCAATGGCAAAACAGTTTCAAAACATCGACTTTTCTACAAAGTCCATCTTCCCTTTTTGTCTTTAGTGTATGTCTCTCCATATTTTTTTTTTACTTTTTCTTTTTGGGGGGCTTTTGGGGGGAGGGGTTGTTTGTTTTATTTTTGGGTTTTGGGGGTTTGGTTGGTTGGTTTTGGTTTTTTATGTCTTTTTTTTTTTTTGCCTGTTTTGCTTTTTTGTTTTGAGCTTTTTTTTTAATTTGTTTATTTTATATACGTGAGTACACTGTAGCTGTCTTCAGACACACCAGAAGAGGGCATCTGATTGTGAGCCACCATGTGGTTGCTGGGAGTTGAACTCAGGACCTCTGGAAAGAACAGTCGGTGCTCTTAACCGCTGAGCCATCTCTCCAGTCCGTTTTGATGTCTTAAGATTGTCTCATGTAGCTTAGGCTACCCTTAAACTCAATATGTAGGTAAGGATGATCTTGAACCCCCAACCCTCCTGTCTCTACCTCTCAAGTGCTGGAATAACAGGTGTTCACCACACCCAGCCTTCTCTCTACCTTTCTAATCATTAAGATCAAATGAAGCCTAGAATATTCTGTGCCAGTGATAAACTATTCAAAAGCAAGAGCGGTCCTCAAGCTTACCCTCCAAATGAAGAACAGACCAGGCAGAGTCCTCTGAGGAAGTGTTTCTTAGACACATGCTCAACTCTCCTCCTATCCTGGACAGTGTCTCTGTTATTTCACTTCGTGTTTGTGGCTTGATGGAGGTGTCCCCAGAGGGACCTCTCTTGTCTGTGTGTGGCAGATCCACTTCACTTCTGGAGAAGAGTTTTCTAAAGTCCATGCCATCCACAGCTGTAGTTTCAGACACCGTGGTGAGATCTTAACTGAGCAGCTCAGAGAAGTGGGGATAGCCAGTCACATCAGGACAGAAGCAAGAGCAAGCAGGAAAGAGTGATGGAGGCGAGGGAAGAGGTACGGAGGTATGAGTGGGTTGTGGCCATGGAAGAAAGGGCTCTGTTAGAAAGCTGGGTTCAGAAGTGCCAAAATGGCTCTGCATGAAAAAGCACTATGCTGACAGCCCAAGTTTGATCCCCAGGTAAAGCAAGACGAACAGAAACAACACACACGGCGTGTTGTCCTCTGACCTCTACATATGTACCATGCCACGCATGTAGACACATGCAACAAATAAATAAAAACGCAACAAAGTATTTTAGAGAAAACAGGGTTCTGGAGGAAGAAGAGGTAGATGCTGGGATTCCAGGGTGAGCAGGGGCCTCTGCTCTATAAAGTGCCCCACTCTGTTACCTGAGTTTCTCACCACACAGAACTTCATCCAGGGCCTCGTGAGTGGGAATGCCAACAGCTGGGAACTACTGTGCTTCCTCTGTAAGAATAGGCCAAAGAGTGATAGACAAGGATAAGGCGATGGGGAGAAATCTCCTCATCCTTGGTTTCTCGGAGCATCGTATTTGTGGTGCTAGCTATCAGCGAGGATTGTTGGCTGTGCCACACATGAGGAAGGTGTGGTCCTCATGATGGCTATAATGGTTCCTAGCCCAAAGAGAAGAGGAGACCTAAATTTAAGAATCTAAAATGTCAGGTTGTAAGGAACCCCAAACCCCAAATGGGCCAGTGCCTCAGCTGTCAGAGCTCCCAGCATTCAGGGAACACAGAACCCCGAGTCAGCTCTCAGCACCATATAGTCCAATTCCCACATACCGCCTTTCCTTCCCTCATCAGGAGCTCCGAGTAGAAGCGGCCCTGCAGAATGTTCCAGATGACTGCTTTTCAGACATAGTCAATTTCAAAAATATTGCCAGTTAGCAAAAGACACATTATGGATCTTCAGCGCTGCCAGTTGGCAAGAGAAATGTGTTAGGAGGCAGCAGTTATAGCCATGAGCATTGGGGGAAATAGCTACAATCTCAAACAGAAAGTTAAGTGGCAAGCACATTTGTGAGAAAGCCTTGCATAACAGAAGCGTGGCCTCTGCTCTGGAGAGCCTCGCCTTGACTGGCTGGGAGGTACCAATGCTGTGCTTCTGGTTGCAGGCCCCCTCCTCCCCTCCAGGTAGGCCAAGCAGGCAGTCAAACCCTCTGACCAGGACTAACTGCTTATAAGTGTGATTTATGGCTAGCAATGACACTTCTACCTTGAGAACCCAACAGGGTCCTGGGAATGTTCTGCATATCTACATTGGTGCCCATCCCTGACCGTAGAGGCATGCTTGGTATGCTGTGGAGGCCAAGAAGACAGGGGCTGGGAAATAAGAATCAAATCCCCCAGGCTCCTGTCTTAAGTTGACCCTGAAGCACAGGTTGTTCTCCCTCGTTTTTCTCCCTAAAGCTGTTCCCACCTGAGGTGGGGACAACCTCCCCTATGTAAGCAGGTATCTCAAAGTTACTTGTGCATGTCCATTTCCCTCTTCGTGGTCCAATGCTTGGCACTCATATGTTTATGAAAGAATTAGCAGAATGGAGGCTGATGACATGGTTCAGTGGGCAAAGCAGGTTATGGCCCGAGATTAACCTGAGTTCAATCCCTAATACCCACATGGTAGAGGGAAAGAACTGACTTCTTATAAGTTGTCCTCTAACCTCTACACATGCACATGCTCCCCACCCCCGGCACACACACACACATAGTAAACAAACAAATAAATAAATAAAAACATTTCAACTTTAAAAATCTAGAAGAGTGATTGGAGAATTCTACATGGAGTTCCTCTGTTCCAGTAAAATGATGATAACGTCTGAAGATTCTGTCCTTCTACACTCTCCTTCCTGCAACCCTGCTGTTTTCATCTCTTTCCTCTGTCATCTATAGGAAGATAATGAAACAGATAGAATTAGGATGCTACAGGGCACACACAAGCAGCCAAGCCAGTGGTCCAAGGAGGAGGAATTCAGCCTGGGGATGATGGCCAGAGCTGGCTTGCCTGTGATGTTATCCAACAGCATAAGGACTTGGTTGGAGTGTCTCTCAGTAGAAAAGGGATTATTGTGACAGTTAACTGGAAGATGTATGTAGTGCCAAGAGGTGCTAACAAGTGCTTGTGGTTCCCCCCTTCCCTCCACCCAGGCAAGGTAGGCGCCATACTGTTAGGGTAGAGTTAACTTCCTGTACTCAACTTCATAATATGTTTCTCCTGACTGCACAGGAAGCTATGGTGCATGTGGCATTAGTGCTTATGATAACAGTAAACAACTGATAAGCTTAGCTAGTGTTTTCTTGATCCCTAGAGATGTAAAAAAAGTCAGAAGAGATGTCCCAAAGGCATGGGACTTAGACAGGCTCTGCCAACACATTTAGGAGAAATGAAATTCACGTCATAGAAACTTAATTGGGCCTGCGGTGATCAACTGGCCAACCTCAGAGCTAGCCCATGTTTTCCCTGAGCCAGAGTCATGGTAGGAATTGTACCTAGGATTGGTACCGTCTGTGTTGTTGCTTTTGCTTCCAGGAAGTATAGAGGTCAACATAAACCCTCCACCACATCTCCACAGAAGCTGTATTCACCCCCCTACATCTCCAGCAAGTGCACACATAGCCAGATAGCCTGTATGCCACCCCAGGGGCAGACACCTCAGAGAGAGTAGCAAGCACAAGCCAGCTCTCGATGCAGAGACAAAAACTAGCTGCCTGGGAACCGAGGACCAGGCAAGCTGGAAAGTTATTTCTCTGTTCCATTTCACTTCGAAGTCAAATTATTGATTTTTAATACTTTATTTTCACATGAGTTTACTTGAGCGACAGACACTACTCAGGTAGTGCCCATGAAGAGTAAATTAGATTCTGGTAATTAAGAATCCCATCCAGAGGTCGCAGGTACCACAGAGGATTAAAGCTGCTCACTCGAGTGAGTACAGAAACTCTCAGGGGATTAGGACAGAGACTCAATAATTTCTTCCAGTTTCTTAAATTACACTTAAATTCTCAGGAAGGCTTAAGATCCGGCCCATTGGCTCCAAAAAAGAGCTTCATTTAACTGCATTTCTATCATCTCAGGGAGCAGACCCGACTTTGAGCACCATACTGAGAAATAAAAGTCCCTGATTATGGTGACAAGGATCGGAGAGCCTGTCATAAGAAGTGAAAGGGCAGCTTCATGGGGGAAGACAGATGGACAAGCAACAGCTCTTTTCCTCACTCCACTTCTTTGTCTCGTGGATGGTTTCCATGGAGAGGTGACCCAAGCCACATTCCACATTCTTACTGAAGTCCGTGTGTCTGAACTCCGAAAGTGCTCAGATATGTGAAATTTTACTGCTAAAAAGAAAAGTCTTCAGGAGTTCTTTTTTGTTCGTTTTCTAGAACTTTCTTGGGTTTTAACAGGTTCTCTCAGGGAGTATCTGAAGCAATAGCAAGCCTGCTGGTGCATCACAAATCACCTCTGTCACCCCCAAGATGCCCTGAAGGAGGCTTACACCCCACCCAAGTCTAGATGATGCCCACAGAATGCCAAAGCAAAACCAGTGCCAGAAAGAAACACCTCACCATAAGCCACAGAACAAATGCCTGATGTGGGTATCCAGCATTTGTACTGGGTCCATCTGGCAGGAGCCCCACAGCATTCTAGGCTGGAAGAAGCTCGTGTGTATCGCTTTGCCCGAGTGACATGTTATTTGCTTGAGAGCACAGGGCTGTATAAAGGCAGTGCTTGGACTCTGATCTGCATGTCCTAGTAACCACCCACCACACATACATTCCTCTCACACCTCTACAGCTGCTTGCTCTGGAAGATGATGACTATTTTACTTTTGTCTACTGGTAGCCATATCTGGATTGTTGGTATGCCCTCGCAGGTATCTTTTGAATAACTAAAGTCCTCACTGACCCCAAAGCACTCATTTTTATTATTTGTCTAAAAGATATGAAATTTCCAGTCTTCTGGGTAAATTATAATCAATACTATATAATTAATACTGAATAATTCCCAACGCTAGCCTCAATTTATTTTATTCAAGAAACAGTTTTTAATCTAAATAGTTTTACATAAAAATACTTCATTACATTTATAACCCTGACTCTTTTCCTTATACCATTTCCTTCATAAGAGACAGCTGATTGAGGTCAGGCACTTACCTGCAGCAAGGAGAAACCAGCCTGGCCTTCCCTCTTATCCCTCATCTGACCATTTCCAGTCTTTCTCTATCCTGACCCGACTTACACATGCATAAGTACCAAGAAGACATCTATCAGGGTAACATGTGCCTGTGCCTACAGTAGTGCCTGCCATGCAGTGGGCTCTGCAGAAGTTACCTTCCCGGTCAACTTCTAAGTCAAGTTAGTAGCACATTGCTTTACTCCTATGTCCTGCAGAGTTTGGAGTCTGAGTTACATTGTTTTTTTTTTTTTTTTTCAGTATAGGAAAGTTATTAAGAGTCGTTCCATATGTGCACACAGATGGAATAAGAAAGAAGGTTCTTTTTTCATTGACCCCAATCATTCTGTGGTTTATCAGGAGTGTTTAACCTCTAGTGCAGATGGTGTGCTGTTTGAGGCTGCTTATCTGGAGCTGGTAAATGTCAGCATCTGGGAGTTTCTTATCACGAAGCGTTGAACAAATCAAAAATCATTTTGTTGTGTAAATGTGAACGTCTCCAGGTTTTCTACTGGCATGATAACTAAACCAGAACTGATTTTTTTTTTACCTTGTATACTGCTTTGTTCAAGATAGAGCCCCATTGGAAGGATGGATGGATGGATGGATGGATGGATGGATGGATGGATGGATGGATGGATGGGGAATTATAAAGACTTCAGTGAAATCAAGTACTAAGAACCATATTAAAGTGAATCCTGAAAGGCAAGAGTTAATCAAGGAAACATAGCACGTTGTGGGGAAAGCAGAAACAAGAGAATTAAATAAGCTAGATACTGGAGGACAGAGGAGGCTAACATTGTAAAGACCAGCAGAAAGAGGTCAGAGGAGCCATTGGAATTCACATATGTACAGATGCTAGGAAGCAATGGGTAGCTATGAAAGGAAGGCAGACTCACACAGACAAAGACCCCTTTCTGCACAGGCAAACTCCAGGCTGTCTCCCAAGTGCAACCAGCTCATGACTAGGCTCTACATACAACACAGTCTTAAACCATTCAAAGAGGGAAGAAATGACCACGTGTAATTTTATCCAATATATTCGTTGTTGGGAGATGGGCATTGCTTCCTGTGTCACAGACCTTTTCAAAAACTTCTGCCTCAATCAGAAATGTTGCCACAATGGAAGCTGATTTCACCACTGCATTCCCCCCACAACCACCACAAATACTGGAATCCTGGGGGTAGCCTTGGCTCTTCTTGATATGGTAGGCGCATTTTAGGAAGCAGAGATGGTATAGACTCAGGGAAGGAAAATTATTCCTGGAGATCAAGATGGTGGCCTACATAAGTGCTGTCCACACAGACCAAAAATGGCACTGAATACTTGAAACCACACTGGCCACAAATGGCACCATTTTTCTTTATCTCTTACAGAGTTTGAAACCTCCAAAGTGACAGCAAACATTCAATGACCACCCACAGAGTGTAAATCACTGAGCTCCCTAGACACAACCTCAGGAACTTCCCAAAACATTATTCCTCAAGGGCAAACACTTGCAGCCCAGCACACTGAAATCCATGTACTATTTGTTGGAAGAGCAATGGACTCGGTGGAGTTTGAATATCAACTGAAGAATTTGATTTTGTGGCTCAGCTGGGAGACTGCAGGAAACTCCGGTTTCATTCCTCAGCCCCACAGACACTGAGTGCAGTGACATGCATCTGTCATTCCTACACTTAAGTGGTAAGGGTCAGAGGAGCACAAATTTGAGGTCATCCACAGCTCCACATGACCCTATCTCCAGAAGAAAAGGAAAAAAAAACCCAATTTATAGAAAAAAGTTGCCCACATGCTGTTTCCCCCCAAAGGAAATATGTCACAGTTCTGATAGAATTGGATTCTTATCATTACCAACTCATCTGTATGGGAAAAAAAAAAACAACCAAAAACTTCTTGGCAGCTGAGGAAAAAGAATGCTAGAGAAGAAATATGCATTCTATGCTGTCTACCCTGCTCTCTCAAGAGAAAAATGAAAGACTCCTTTGTAGTTCAGGTGCTCCATAGCCTGAGCGTCACCCATGAACCTATACTGAATAATTGAAAATTAGTTACTTTAGATGGCAATGATGGGTTGGGGAGATGGCTCAGTCAGTAAGTAATTACTGAAGGGCCTGAAACTCATATTTTTAAAAAAAAAAAAAAAAAAAGCCAGGCATGGCGGCCTTCATTTGGAATCCCAGACCTGGAGAGGCAGAGACAGGCAAACCCCTGGGGCTTTCTGGTCATCAGCTTAGCCTATGTAGTAAGTCAGTAGACTAGAGTCTGCCTCTCCCCAAACATAAGACAGACAGTGCCTGGGGAAAAACAGCTGAGGCTGACCTCTTCCTCCGTTCACACACACACACACACACACACACACACAATGAGATACCATTAGAGTATCAAACTGCAGAAAAGTGGCAAACACACAATACGGAGGAAGATGTGAAAGAGAGAAGCTCACCTGTCACCTGTAGAAATACAAACTGGTTCAGCCACTGTGGAAAACGGTCCTGCAGATTCCTATAAGACTATACATCTTTTTACTATAGGATTCAGCAACCCTACTATTTATCCAAAGGAGACGAAAAATTATTCCCACACAAAAACCCGCACACTAATACTTATAGTAACTTCACTTATAATTGCTAAATCTAGAAAAAGACTTTCCTTTAATGGATGAAGGGATACATAAACAGAATCACATTCAGACAAGGAAATAGGACTCACAACCAAAAATACATCAGCTATCAAGCCATTAAAAAAGAAAAAAGACGTGGAAGGAACTCAAATGTATATGGCTGAGTGATGAGAAGCCAACACGAAAAGTTCCATCTAGGCCAGTGTCCAGAAAAGACAGGCTTTGGCGGTAGAAAAAAAGATAGCTGGTTGGCAAAAGTTAGGTGGAGGAAAGGGTGAACAGGCAGAGTGCAGGGGTCAGGAGAAGTTATAAAGTAAAAAAGCTCTGTGTGGTGCTGTAAAGCTCAACACTTGTCTAGACAGTGCACGGGATGCACACTGCAGAGAGACATGCAGAGAACCCTAACACACAGGATGCTCTCTGGGAGGTGACTAGAACACAGCATCACTCATCCTGGTGCAGTACACAGAGGATGAAGAAGCCACGGAGAGCGGAGGGTGCAGGGGAGTCTCTACCTGTTCCACTCTAATCTGGCCACTCACCTAGAATTTCTCTAAAAAGAATTCTGTTTTAAAGAGTGGGCACCCAGCAAGATTATACCAGAGCTGTCAGCATAAAATTCAGTGACGGGAAATAAACCTCCAGGAGTGCCACAATGATTTGCCTGATAGTCACTCCAAACTCCAATTAGTCACCTAAGTATTTAATCAGCAAAACTAATGAGCCCCGAAGATGAAGGGAAGGAAGGAAAGAAGAAGGGAGGAAAGGGGAGGAGTGGGGGAGAGATCAAAGATTGTCTGTAGAAGGTCAATTTTCTTAAAGATTTTAGCTGGACACGGAGAGTCTGTGTTCTGTATTATTATTCTACTTTGCATTTGATAGTATACATAAGTTGTCTTTGCCATTAGTTTCCATTCTGACTGGGCTCTATTCAAATCCAGTGCATCCTTTAGTGGAAGGGAGCTATCACCCTCTGTTGGCAGCAGCCAGACTTGATGATTTTTGCTTAACTACCTAATTTTTCTCTTGTCTGTGGACAGCCAATGGTTACATTTTTTTCTGTGTTTCTATATGTCAATTTTAATGCAGCTCCTCCATCTTCACCTTGAAAGAGTGTACATCCTGTGTGCATGCTAAAATGTTTCTGGCTTGTTCAGCCTTTGCACAGTGATGTCATAATCTATTCTGCAGCTACCAAGATGGCAAGGAGAACCTCTGGAATCTCACAGTTTAACCAAGAGAAACAGGCTTTCTAACAAGCACTAGATACCTCCTAGTACTCAGACCATGCAGCTCAGGTCCTATGGTTTTAAAAGATTGTTTTTTATTTACATGTGTATGCATATGTGCATCTGGGTGCCCATCAAAGCCAGAAGAGGGCATCAGAGCACCTGAAGGTGATTTGAGCCGCCTGATGTAGGTGCTGGGAATTGAACTTTGGTCAACTCTTCAAAAGCAATACATGCTCCTAAGTGCTGAGCCATCTCCCTAGCCCCATTGTTTTAAAATAGGAGGTGACATACCACACTGGCCTGGAAATGAAGTAAACAAAGGACCCTGCAAAACACTCACCTCCCCCGGGTCAATACTTGTAACATTTACACATCATGCCTGCCTTCCCATCTGATAAGCTCCTTGCTTACATTTTACCTCCTTTAATACAGTGACTGCAACAGTGTGAAAAAACTGGAGGTGTGTGTGTGAGCGTTCGAGTGTGTGTGTGTGTGTGTGTGTGTGTGTGTGTGTGTGTGTGTGTGTGTTTGTCTGCGCCCGCATGCATGAGCGCACGCATGCACACAGGTACATGTTTGCATATACATGTAGAAGCTAGAAGACAATGTTGGGTGACATTCTTCAGGCACAGCCCACTGATTTACTGTTTTGTTTTGTTTTGTTTTGTTTTGTTTTGTTTTGTTTTGAAGCAAAGTTTCTCACTGGCCTGGAACTCACCAAGCAGCCTATACCGGCTGGCCAGTGAGCCCCACAGACACACTGTCCCTGTGTCACCAGCGTTGAGATTACAAGCACACACTACCACATCTGACATTCTACATAGGTTCTAGGGACCACGCTCGCGTCCTCACGCTTACTCAGCAACCATTTTGCTGGCTGAGCCGTCTCCCTGGTCAGTCTCATTATATGCTTTTATGTCTTATAAAAATAACCCTCAAAAATAAAAAGGATTGCCTAAATCCAGGCGAACATCACACAACAAAGTCGACTCATACCAGTGTGCTTTGGTTTTAATTCCAAATTTTTCAGTAAATATTTACGGGGCGTTTCTTAAGGCATTTGGGAATGCCTTATAAATGAAGAAAACCCAGTTGTTGCCCCTCAGGGGAGCAACCTAAATATATTATTTTGATTATGTATTCAGTAAATAATGAATGAATGAATGAATGAATGAATGAATGAATGAATGAATGAACAAGTTACAGTGGGTAATGGGTAAGACAAAAAAGCTAGTTGATTGTAGACATTATAAGTATTAGTAAACAGAAGAGATACGTCTGCTCGTGGTGGAACCTCAGGGACTCAGTGGAGCTGAGCTACTGGGGAGGGAGGAAATGGTAACAGTAAGAAGGGTCGGAGTTCAAGGAAGGGGTGAGGTTAGAGTTCACAGTTCAGTGAGAAGCAGGAACAGCTCTGACTGCAGAATGTGACCTGATGTGGAAGATGCGGCAGTGGCCTGCAATCCTTCCCATCTCCTAGCTTTTGCATCCTTCTGCCCCTGCTATCACATGTTCTCCTTTTGGGTGCTACAACATCTAGGGGTTAGTAAAGCAGGGTAAGGGGAGATAGAGAGAAACCCGGCAGATGGCAGTAGCATACACAGGCTGTACTCGAAAATACTGGACATATTTACATTCAAGGAAGTCCCTGGTAGGATGAGAGTCCTCTAAGAGGCTGAGACAACTGGTACTGACAGTCACCTTGACAGCATCATCTAGCAGGGCATGTGTACCAGGGAGTTTCCAGGAAGACTCACTCTAATGCAGGTGGGTGCTATTCCCTGGGCTGGCATCCTAGATTGCATAAGCGGATTGAGCATTAGCAATTGTCTTCCTGGCAAGAGATGCCTGGTGACAAGCTGTCCCATGTTCCTGCTATCATTCCTTCCCAACAGGGAAGGGCTATACACTTAAACTATGGACTAAATAGTTCACAAATAAACGCCCTTCATTCCTTAAATTGCTTGTGATGGGTATTTTTATCATAGCTACAGGAAAGGTAACTAATACAGATACAACAATGGGAGACAAGGGAACTCTTTGGGAGTGACGTCACTAAGCAGCCTAGTCAGGTGTTATGTATGGGTCAGAGATCTCTGAAGGACTTAGCTTAGAATTTGTGCATTGCTCCAAAATCAGCCCAGGGTTTGGAGCATGCAAGGCAAGCACTTAGCTACTGGGATGTATCCTCAGCCCTTCTAGGTGTTTCCTTAATTGATTAGATTGAAAATCAAACTTTGCCATTACAGAATAATTAATAATAATAATAATAATAATACACAAAATCACAGAGGAAAAAAATGATGTATTAGAAAAGATAAGAGGCTGGAGAGATGGCTCCGCAATTGAGAACACTCAGCAGTTAGAAGTGCTTGCTGCTCTTGCAGACAACCAGAGTTCAGTTCTCAGTACCTACGTTGGGGTGGCTCACAAGTATCTATAACTCGACTTCCAGCGAATATGACTTCTTCTGGCCTCCATAGACACACACACACACACACACACACACACACACACACACACACACACACGCACTTTTTAAAGAGGCATGGAGAACAGACTCAAGACTCATGGCAGCAAAGTGGCATCCAGACAAGGGAATGGATGCTCTGTGATTCTGGTGGTAAGTGGGGGTAGAAGGGAGGGAAGTACACAGTTCTGAGGCAGGGCATTCAGCACAAGAGAACACTTGTCTACAGAGGAAGAGATGAGATCATTCTGAGAATGAGCAGGACAGTTGTTTGACCGGGAAGAGTCTAATGGGAGAGGATGATTGGAGCCGGTGTCCGGAAGACTCTGTCATTGTATCAGAGCTAAGTCAGAACTGGAAGCTCATCTAAGATGTCCAAACTGAGAACAGGGCATTAAGTGACTTGTCACAAACCAAGGACAGCCTAAATGATTGCCTGTCAACACCCAGGAGCCCCTCATGGTTAGAAGTTCTAAGTTTGAAACACAATCAATCATTTCGAAATCTCGTGGCATGACGTTTCTCCCCTTTTGCTTTTTATCTTGGAATACAGACAACAAGGGGCCCTCCTTCCCACCACACGATTGTGTCTAAGAGCTTTACAATTAAGTTGTGAACGGAAAGGTGATTCACAGACAATTCCAAGGAACCTTCAAAACAACTGCTCTGACCACCTTCACACTTGTCTCCCTAGTACTTAAGATTTTCTGACCTTCTCTACCCAAAACACCCTCAGAAGGACCTCAGGCTACAGATTATTTCCCTCATTATTCCCAATAATTAGGTGACTTGTTTTAGGTAGACATTGGGAAAGGCATCTAATATATTATGAGTAAATCAATAATCAATAACTTTTTAAATAATTTCCTACGGTGGTATTGTCTTATGCCATCTCACAATATATAGACAACACATAAGAAGACAAGTGGGTTTATTTTTTTAGAAGTCTTTACACTCAGTATTTGATAGTCCACACTAAGCAAACTGTTGATATTGATTAGACTATAAGTCATCAAGCTATCCTTGTCTCCCTCTACTATGGAAATAATGTGCTTTCCTACCCCAAAGTTACTGGTCTTCCGCATGTACCTTTCCTAAAATTCTGGAATATGAAATTCAACTTTGCAAAGGTACTTGGACTCAGTTATCATTTATGAAAAGAACACTACTCAGGTAAATGCTGATTCAAGGAAGGTAATAAATAGCCAAGTACTGAAAATTTAACCCAAATCACAGTTGGAAGCAAAGCTCAGTGAATCCCATCATACACCAGTTCTGCTGAAACCAAACTTCAGACCCTTAAGTAATAATGTATGCTGGTTAAAGAAGTCGTTGAGTTTGGGGATGGTTTGTTGTACAAGTGCTTATTCATACACCACATATAAAACCACTACCAAAGGCTGTCGTTTTGGAATTTTAGGAAAATTAGCACTACAGATTATTCTGCAAAAGAATAACTTGTAATGCTTAATAAAATAATCTACTTTTCATATTTTAGACTAACAAAACTCAAAATCTTTTAAAACAGCTTAGTGAGCCTTTTCATATATTGTTATTATTCATCTCAAAATAAATTATAGCTCTAGAAACGAAAGGTCTCATATTTAAATGTTGTGTGCTTATAGAGAGACCAACACCTACAGCAGTTCAGTAGCCAAACACCTGCTGACAGTGAGGCCACGTGATGACTTTAAAAGCCTCAAATGCACAATAGGCTTGGGGCATGAACGAATGCGTGCCAGCGTTTCTTCCTGGACCGAGTTGTCTTGCCCTCATTAAGATTTTGTAGCACATTTAGGGTCATGCCTTGGCCTTCACTCCTGCGATCTTTCATACATCAACGCTACTTGCATGCTCTCCAGGCTCTGTCTATCAGCTAGGGGGCAGTTACAATCATCAGTGTGTGATAAGCACACTGTGATAAACAGCAAAAGTCCCAAACAGAAAGATGTTATTGCTAGGTGTGGAGACATGAGTTGGGAATCCCGGCACTTAGGATGATGAAGCTGAGGAACTGTGAGCTGTATAGTGAGTTTGAGGGTAACCTAGGATACATCGATGGATGTTATACTTAAGGAAAGAAGAAAGAAAGCCATTACTCTGACTTTCCGGGGACACTGAAGTTTAAATAGTTAAAACAAATGAGCAGTCAGGCATGGTAATACACACCTTCTATCCCAACACTCAAGACACAGAGGCAGGCGGATCTCTGTGAATTTGAGTCCAGCTTGGTCAATATAGCAAGTATCAGGTCAGCCAGAACTACATCATAAGACCCTATCTCAGATAAATAAGCAAACAGGCAAGCAAATACACATAATAAAGGCATTCAAATATTTTCTCCAAGAAATATGTTATTCTAGCAACAGCTAGCTCTTTACCACCTTTACTAGAGACTCTTCACTCTAGCTATGCATGGAAATCCAAGCTTAAAGAGAGAGTTTCCTAGTCTCATTCCCAGGCATTCTGTTCTGACTGTTCTAGGCCGGGGCCTTGACTCTGGACACTGATATGAAGCTGAGAACCATGGCTGATACTTTGGGTATATACAGCTGTCAGAACTGCAGAGAGATGATTAGGGAGAGGTTTTAGAGGAAACACAAATCTTGCTCAGTGAAAGATGTGTTTGGGCTGGAATTTCATAAAAAATATAATGATGAGTTCAACAAATGATGAGTCCTAGAAATTGGGAGAGAAGCACAAAACACCAGTAATCACCCTGGGATGGAGAGGAGGAAGCTGGGCAAATCATCTCTCCCTGGTCATTCATGAATACTCAAGTGTCAGCTGTCTTAGCCCAGTCTTGGTTTCTCCCACTGTAGAATAGATCATCACACACATCTCTCTCTCTCTCTCTCTCTGGCTAAGCTGAAGGATCCCCTAGCCACATTTACAACGATTTTATCCATCTACAAGGTCCAACAGAGACTAGAAATGACCTGCTGCCCCCTCTGATGATAGAAAAGATTCAGTAACACATGATGACGTTACTCCTGCCAAGACCCACTTGCCATCTCAATTTTGTCTGGGACTTCTATTTTTACCCACACTATGCTGGTCATAGAGTTGAACAACCCAGCATGTCACAACATATGAAATGGAATCTGGCAGAACAGAAACAAGAAACAGAATCACTCTGACTGAAAGAGACAGCAAAGACACCTCGCATATCCCATGGGCCAGAGTTCATCTTCGATGCCAGAAAAGTTAAAAATCTCCCCCGACTTCAACGATCTATTTGTCTTCACCCACTGCACCTGACTTTTGCTGCTTCCAACCTGATGGATCTTCGCTTAGGGGGAGGTTTTCTCCCCAGCTCTGAGTTTTCCTTTATTGACACTCTTTCCCCAGATAACACGTGCATCCACCATTCTGTAGCCCCACAAGCTCCCTAAATTGAAGATGCTATCTTTTCTTTTGCATTTCTGCTATGAGAAAGACATTACCCTGCTGACAACGTGAGAGGAACCAGTGAATGAAGTCTGCTCTCCAGACTGAAGCCATCTGGACTTCTGCTGAAAAGGTTGGACATGGTTTTAGGCAAGATTTTTATCACGTCTGACAGGGAAAAGACGTCTTGAATGCATTACCATCTTCCAAGGTTGGTGTTAGATTTTTTTTTCCCTTGTCAGTTGCAAAACAAAGCAAACGAGGAAGGAAAAAAAAAGAAGAAGACAGACAGACAAAAGGACATCTCCAGAGAGGTGTTGTCAAAGGTAACCGAGTATAAACAACAGGAAAAAAAAATAAATTAGTTTTGGTTTTATCAGAAACTGGACAGCCGTCTTCTGGTATAATCTGATATCTGGCATTTCTGAGCCTTTCCAGGGACAGCCCTTAAAATGCAAAAAAGAAAAAGAAGAAGAAAAATGGAGATGCAGACAACAAAAGGCTGAGATTTGCTTCCTAAAGCCTATTAACAGTTTTGATAACACACACAGGAAAGGAAAGGGTAAGTAAAGCAGGCCACATGGACAGGAAATTGCTTAATTGCTATGAGGTGTCTCCCCCTTTCCCTCTGCCATACAACCTCTCCTCTCTCTCTCTCTCTCTCTCTCTCTCTCTCTCTCTCTCTCTCTCTCTCTCTCTCCCTCCCTCCTTAGTCTCCTCTCTCTCTAGCATACACTTTTCTAAAACGATTCCACTTTTCAGGTATATGTCTTAGCACTGTGACAACCCTAGCAGTCTTAGCTCCCCTCCGTAGGCTGAAGCTCAGTGGTTAGCATGCCCTTTATTGGAGCATTGTTTGTTGCTCAGGCGGCACCTAGTTGCTTGCACCTCAATCCTTACTATGCACCTCCACTCCTTACTATGGTGCACTTGAGTCACAGAACATTCTGGAAAGTGAGGATACTCAGATTAACATCTCTCTCCTGAGAAACACAGTGTCATCAGCTACCACTATTGACTGCTCTTTGAACTGTGAAATAAACACAGAATACCGAATGGCTGAGAAGCACTTGAAAAAATGCTCAACATCCTTAATCATCAGGGAAATGCAGATCAAAACAACCCTGAGATTCCACCTCACACCAGTAAGAATGGCTAAGATCAAAAATTCAGGTGACAACAGTTGCTGGCGTGGATGTGGAGAAAGGGGAACACTCCTCCATTGTTGGTGGGAATNGCCATCAGTGGGAAGAGAGGCCCCTTGGTTATGCAGACTTTATATGCCCCAATACAGGGGAACGCAGGGGCCAAGGGGTGGGAGTGGGTGGGTAGGGGAGCAGGGCCGGGAGGGGGGAGGATATAGGGAACTAGCTGGATAACACTTGAAATGTAAATGAAGAAAATATCTAATAAAAGTAGTAAAAAAAAAAAATTGCAAAGTTTCGTAGGGCAAAAGACACTGTCAATAAGACAAAAAGGCCACCAACAGATTGGGAAAGGATTTTTACCTATCCTAAATCTGATAGGAGACTAATATCCAATATATACAAAGAGCTGAAGAAGCTAGACTCCAGAAATTCAAATAACCCTATTAAAAAATAGGGTACAGAGTTAAACAAAGAATTCTCAACTGAGGAATACTGAATGGCTGAGAAGCACCTGAAAAAATGTTCAACATCCTTAATCATCAGGGAAATGCAAATCAAAACATCCTTGAGATTCCACTTCACACCAGTCAGAATGGCTAAGATCAATAATTCAGGTGACAGCAGATGCTGGTGAGGATGTGGAGAAAGAGGAACACCCCTTCATTGCTGGTGTGATTGCAAGCTTGTACAACCACTCTGGAAGTCAGTGTGGTGCTTCCTCAGAAAATTGGACTAGTACTACTGGAGGATCCAGCAATACCTCTACTGGACATATACCCAGAAGATGTTCCAACTGGTAATAAGTACACATGCTCCACTATGTTCATAGCAGCCTTATTTATAATAGCCAGAAGCTGGAAAGAACCCAGATGTCCCTCAACAGAGGAATGGATACAGAAAATGTGGTACATTTACACAAGGGAGTACTACTCAGCTATTAAAAACAACAAATTTATGAAATTCTTGGGCAAATGGATGTATCAGGAGGATATCATCTTTAGTGAGGTAACCCAATTACAAAAGAAGTCACTTGATATGCATTCACTGATAAGCGGATATTAGCACAGAATCTTAGAATACCCAAGATACAACTTGTAAAACACAAGAAAATCAAGAAGAAGGAAGACCAGGGAGTGGATACTTCATTCCTCCTTAGAATAGGGAACAAAATACCCATGAAAGGAGTTACAGAGACAAAGTTTGGAGCTAAGACGAAAGGATGGACTATCCAGAGACTACCCTACTCGGGGGTCCATCCCATAATCAGTCACCAAACCCAGACACTATTGCATATGCCAGCAAGAGTTTGCTGAAGTGACCCTGATATAGCTGTCTCATATGAGGCTATGCCAGTGCCTGGCAAATACAGAAGTGGATGTTCACAGTCATCTATATGATGGAACACAGGGCCCACAATGGAGAAGTTAGAGATAGAACCCCAGGAGCTGAAGGGGTCTGCAACCCTAGAAGAGGAACAACAATATGAACTAACCAGAACCCCCAGAGCTCGTGTCTCTAGCTACATATGTAACAGAAGATGGCCTACTTGGCCATCATTGGAAAGAGAGGCCCCTTGGTATTGCAAACTTTATATGCCCCAGTACAGTGGAATGCCAAGGCCAAGAAGTGGGAGTGGGTGGGTAGGGTAGGGTGGGGGGAGGGTATAGGGAACTTTCGGGATAGCATTTGAAATGCAAATTAAGAAGATATCTAATAAAATAATAATAACAATAATAATAATAAAGAAAAATGCCCATGGGGCTTAATGATGAATTTCTAAGAAGAGATAACAAGGAACTTCACTGCAGGCTGGAAGAAAGAACATGCTGGGACAGTGACAAGACAGAGTTCATGACCTTACTCTTGTGCTGCAGGGAAAGGTGCAAGGCCTAAGGGAGGCTGAGTAGGTGAAGTCGCTGGGTCTCAAATGTCAAGTCGCCATGGTGTGGCCTGCTAGGAAGAGATAAGAAGGATCATGGAAAGGATGCCCTAGTGGTGGCTGGTGGTGAAAGGAAGAAATGGGCTAGAAACAGAAGAAAAGCTAGCTGACACAACCTAGAAATTGTGTGATTCACTTCCCATTGCAGACTTGTGTTTCTGTTAGCAGATGAGTCCCAAGCACTTACTCGGTTTCCATAGTAACCCATCCTGGTGTCAGCCCCTTTGTGAGGCTCTTCGGTGGCAGCTTGAGAGCCTCACAGCTGAGTCAGTGACTTCTCATTTGCTGACAGTTGTGCCTGTATGAAATTCCTTCACTTGTGGTTGGAATATTTGGACCAATTCCCCTAAGCTACAATCTAGTCTTAGGCACTCCTGGGTCTTCCAGTTAGAACACAGTTTACTTGAGTCCAGAGATGAGCTGAAAAGAAGGCAAACCTGGAAAAGGTTATGAATGCAGAGACAGTTCCCACCCTTGAAGTGCCCTATTGGTTGATGCTCT
This sequence comes from Mus minutoides, assembly GCA_902729485.2. Taxonomy (NCBI): domain Eukaryota; kingdom Metazoa; phylum Chordata; class Mammalia; order Rodentia; family Muridae; genus Mus; species Mus minutoides. The sequence goes on along the minus strand of LR753354.1, from coordinate 476,955 downwards.
GTTCACACTTGTAAAGAAAAAGCTGCTTGCCAGGATAAGATGTGAGGGGTCCTTATGCTCTCCGACTCCTCCAGAGTAGGGAAGGCCATAGTGTTCACAGGAAAATAGCATCTTTTACCAGCCTATACCCACATCCTGGTGTCCTGGTAGCAGGAAAAGACAGCAAGGGGCCCAGACAGCAGCATAGAGCAAATATTGACCACCCTCCCTCCTCATTCAGCCAGGCATATACATGATGCAAGACCCCGAGAGTTCAACAGTAAAGGATCAGTTTTGACTCAGGACACCCCAAGACAAAGTTTTCACTCAGCACAAAGGAGATTTATTTGCCCCAGAGATACAGAGGGCAGAGAGTAAAAGACAAAGACAAGAGATAGAAAAGGAGAGAGAAGGAGAATGGAACAAGAGGGGGGAGGGGTATTTGATCAGAAGTGGGACAAGTGACTGCCTCTGGATAGAGAGAAGACAGATTTGTCTGACAGGAAAAAGGCAGTTTATAAAGGTAAAGAGAAAAACCCTGTGTTGTAGTGAGCTGCTTAATTTTAATTGGGCATGTTAACTAGGCGAAACAAGGGGGCTTTTGATTGTTGGACTTTCAATACTTCAGTAGCTGGACCTTGGTAGTGAGCCTCAAGAGGACATAGTGGTCGAGTAAGGAAACAGACCTTGGTGGCTAACTTTAGGAATATAATCTGAATGTGGGAGAATGGCAAAGGCATGCCAGAGCTGTGCTCAACACACTCGAGCTGGCCAGAGTTCATCAACTTCAGGAGGCATCCCCTGAGCATGAGTTGCCCCTCTGCAGACACTGGGGCCCTAGGTTTACAGCTCTTGCTGTATGTAGCCTTTGGCAGTTTCCCAGGGTGGCACAAAGCCAGCCTGTGGCTGAGAAGTCCTGAAGGCTCAGCGCCCTCAACAGAAACAAGGGTCCTCTCCTCTTCTTTCTGAGTCCACAGGACACGCCTAATGCATATGGCAGAGTCGGCAAAACAAAAGTCCATGCCTTGTAAGAAACAAAAGGACTCTTTCACTGCAGAGAGAACATTCTTAATGAGTAATTTAAGAGCAGTTCTATTCTAGGGTCCAACTGTCTTTGGTGCAAGTTGGTGATTCCTGAAGACTCTGTCACACATAGCAATTTACACTAAGTGAGTCCTACGTGAAACAAAGCCATGCCTTGGAGGTGACAACAATGAGACTTGTGAAAGCTCTGATGAGTTAATCACCTTAAAACAGGTGTCAAAGGTCACCAAGGCAGCCATTAAGGTCTCCTCCCCATTTCTAGACAAGCTGAAACATGAACAACTCGGCATGTTGTTAACAGGACAGGCACTACAGTGGCCGCACTCCTCTCTGAGTGCCCTTGAGACTGGAACCTCAAGGGCAGTTGGGAAATTTGGGGGAAAACTAACCATACACTCTGTCTTAGCTGAGTGGCATTTTAAACTCTTGAATATAATATTTCTAATTGGTTTAGGACACAAATGAAATGAGGCTGGCTTCTTCAGGTATGTTCTGGTAGAATAAGAGCAAAGTCCCCTAGAGTGGTCTATGGTGCACAGGCTTTTATCAGATGCATGTCTAGAAATGGATGCAAGAAAAACACCTCCGCTGGAAACCACATCCAGTATGTGTAATAGGAGAGCCCATATAGTACCATGTGATGCCTAAGTCCTGTAAGTGCAGCAGAATTGGGTTGGTGGCTTGTGAAAGTTCTGATGCATCAGTCTCCTTAGAACAAGTGTCAAATTGGACACATCTCTATAGGGAACAAGACTCTGTGTCACCAGCCCTTAGTCCTTGCTCATCCCAGCTGCTCAACCTTGGGCTTCCCAAATCTAGACACCTATCTGATTAAAAAGCCTATGCACCATAGAAGACTCCAGGCAACTTAGCTCATACTCCACCAAAATATACCTGAGGAAGCCAGTCCCATTTCATATGCATTCTAAACAAATTTAAAATGTCACTCAGCTAAGATAGATTAAGTGTATGCTTATTTTTCTCACATTTTCTTGAATTCTATGACCCACTATATCCCTTACTAAGGGCAGATGCCATCATCCCATTGGTTGCATCAGATGGATCAACAAATAATCAAAATCAGAATAAAACATCACGAGAATGACATGTATTTTGACTTGCAGGGGTCAGGGAAGGGGGAGCATAGGTCAAAGCCAAAAGAACAAGCGTTGTCCACAGGGTTGGATAGCTGTGACCTGTCTCTGCTCTGCTCTGTTCTTGTCACAACTCCTAAAATGTTTAATAATGACTCTGTCCTAGATTTTGGTCGCAACCCACATGCACTGTTTAGACTTCTCTTGCTATTTTAATCTATGTTGCTTCTCTACAGGATCTAATCTCAGAATAAAGAAAATAGACTGCGGGGAAGGAGAGGCTTGAGTAAAGAGGTCCAAGGGCCTCTTCTTTATGGAATATGAAAGTCAGTATGTCCTTGACATTGGCTTTGACAGCGGTTTTGGAAAGCAGATACTGACAATCCCTAGTTATTTGTCCAGTAGCTAAAACTGTGAACCAACTTCCGGAACACAAATACCACTTTCTCTCTTTTTTTTTTAAGTTTTATTTATTATTATACATGAGTACACTGTAGCTGTCTTCAGACACCAGAAGAGGGCGTCAGATCTCATTACGGGTGGTTGTGAGCCACCATGTGGTTGCTGGGATTTGAACTCGGGACCTTTGGAAGAGCAGTCAGGGCTCTTACCCGCTGAGCCATCTCACCAGCCCAAATACCACTTTCTTTATGGAACAACTACCTCTCCCACGGGAAGCTTGTTCTCCGGGTATTCGTAAATGCTTCCTCTTGTTTATGTCTTTCTCAATCCAGCTGAACACAAACAATTATCAATCAACCCCAGACCGACGGTCTCATCTGTTCCCCCCATTATATGAGCACACTAATGTGAGTTTAAAGATTCTAATTAAACCCACACTCAAAATCTTCTCAAGCAGACCAGAAAGCATCAGCTTGACAGAACCAGAAATATTATAGCTTTCCAATGCGGTTTCTATGAGCTATGTTTTCTTTATAAAATTCCATTCAAAGTTGATTACTAAAGCAATAGCTACTGTTAGTGTGTGTGAAGAGTTTTGTGGAGATCCAAACTCGTGAACGACTGTAAACGTGCTCTGTCAACAGGTAGACAGGCATGCACTGCTGCATATAATCCATATCTCTTGAGTACTGGAGATGTAAGGCCTCAAGAGGTCTTATCTCGGGTTTGTCTGAAATCTCCAATTAGCGGAAAAAGAAAAGGATAAGAAACTGGGAGCTTTTTTCTGACATTTTAATCAAAGAGCCCAGAGGCTGTAGCTGAAATTCGAACATCAGGATTCTAATTCTAATACTGCCCAGTTTCTGTGAGCTTCCTTCTATGTTGTTCTCCTCATTGGCACAGAAGGGAGGGACAAATAACATCGCCCTGGTGCCTGGGTTTTGGGGAGTCAGGCATCTTCAGATATTGTCGGGATCCATGTCTCTCTCTCCTATTGAGATGAGTGTCTGCCCTTCCTGTGCTACTGATTAGAAACGATGTTTGAACTTGTACTTCCTTTGGCCTTCTACCCCGCTGTAGATGCCACTGAGCTGCACAGTGGCCAGGTAAATTCACAAAGTAGGTAGAAAAAGACAGAGGACAGAATCTGGCAGGGATGGCGGGGGAAGAAGGCCAGTTCACAGTACTAGGAAACCTCTGTCAACCATACAGGAATGTCTGTCCTTCTGCCAGTGGGCTGACTGCAGTCCAGAAAAGCTATGAATAATGCACAAGACACAATTGTAAACACTCTTAAAGCAGTCAGGATTTTTTTTTTTGTATCTTGTGTGCACGTATGTTTGCATGTTCTTATGTGTGGGGGGTGTACTTATACACATGTATGCACGTGGTGGTCAAAGGTTGATGCCATGTGTTTCTTTAGATCACTTTCCACCTTATATATTGATTCAAAGTATCTCTCTTGTACCCAGAACTTTGGCTAATTTCGCTAGCCAGCCAGTTTGCTCTGGGTACACCAGTCACTACCTCCCAAGCATGGAATACATGCTAGCCACCATCTGCAAGTGACATTTGTGTGGGTGCTGGGGATCTGAGTTCCATCTTCATGATTGCTTAGCAAACCATCTCCCTAGCCCTGTGGAGTATTTTGCATAATTATACAGTTGCAGATAAACATTGTAGATGACTACATTGTGTCCTAATGTCATCACAAAAAATATGTGTGCTCTTAGAACCCTCAGCCACATAGAGGACACCCCTAATTGTCATAGCACTGACTACTCATAGAGCTAAGATCTTCCTCTTACTTTATGCAGGTTTTTGATTTTCAAAACATTGTTTCCTTCATTTTTTCTTTAGAGTCTTTATTTGCGCTAATTGCATAAAATTGGAAAATGCTAACCCCAAATTGAGATATCTCAATGCCATGAAGCTGAAATTTAACAATGTTCACAGCTGTCAGTCTATTATATTTCAATTATAATCCATCCCATCATGCATATCAAAGACTTTTCTAGTCCATGGGTCAAGAGTTGCTCAGCTAACTGACGACTCACCTGCCACAGGGAGACTAGAGAGCATGGTACATTGGGCTTTGCTTCTGACAGGGCACAGTGACAGGAATGTGTGGTGACCAAATAAGTCTTTCCTTAAAAGACTAAACTCATTGAGGGTCCTACTTCCTGGTCAAACTGTGTAGGGTGAAACCTACAGGAGCCAGGGAGGCCATCTTTCCTCTGAGCCCAGCGGACACACCTAGGGCCTGACCTGTGCTTCGCATACCCCAGGACTTTAAGATCACATCCGGGTTACGTGTGAGTGGAGTGCAGCGGTGGTTTGGGGAGCAGTGGGCCAGCAGTTGCCTGCAGGGGCGGGATCTGAGAACTCTGCCCCACCGGAGGCTGGGCCTGTCCCAGCCAGAGCACCACCCACCCCGCCATCTTTCCTCTGAGCTCAGCGGACACACCTAGGGCCTGCCCTGTGCTTCGCATACCCCAGGACTGTAAGATCGCATCGGGGTTACTCGTGAGCAGAGTGCAGTGGTGGTTCTAGGAGCAGTGGGTCAGCAGTTGCCCATAGAACAGTGGGTCCTTTCTGGTCTGCACCATCGCCAGGTCTCCTCAGGAAGAGATGGCAGGAGGCAAGCGTAAGAACAGAAGCAACAGAATCCAAGGGTACTTGGCATCACCAGATCCAAACTCACCCACCACATCAAGTCCTAGATACAACAGGAGCCAGGGAAAGGAAGCTGTGCTGTGGACCCCAGTGAGAGGAAGCAGGAAGCTGGACTTTGAGGACCATCTGTATTTCTTTCTTTTCTAGTTGCTGTGATGAAACACCCCAAAAGCAACCTTTAAAAGAAAGGATCTATTTTATCTCACAGACTGGGAGCATAGTCCATCAGAGTAGGGAGGGTGTAGTGGTTATAGAAGCTCTGACCATTGCAGGAACTTTGAAGAAGCTGGGCACACTGAATCCACAGTCCGGAAGCTGAGATATTCTCTCTGTCTCTGTCTGTCTCTGTCTGTCTCTGTCTCTCTTTCTCTCTGTCTTTTTCTCTGTCACTCTCTCTCTGTATCCCTCTCTCTCTCTCTCTCTGTCTCTGTATCTCTCTGTGTGTCTCTGTCTCTGTCTCTCTCTCTTTCTCTCTCTCTCTCGCACTACTCCAAGGAATCTGAATAAATTTGTATAGATCCTGGATCCACAACTTAGAGTCTATGTGTGCTCTTAGCAAGGAATGTTATTTTTCTAAGCCTCCACTTCCTCTTCTGCAAAACAGGTTAATATTTGCAGTAGCCTCTAAGTCATAACATAGACTGTGTGTGCTGGTTACTGGGAATAGCACCTGTTACACAATGAATCCTGGAGACATGCTAGCTGCTGTTTATCATACAATGTTTACTATTTCCTCTTTGTATCATAGGTTTGTGTGTGTGTGTGTGTGTGTGTGTGTGTGTGTGTGTGTGTGTGTGAGCGAGAGAGAGAGAGAGAGAGAGAGAGCAAAACCTTGTCTCTTCTGTTTCCGTATTTCAGTAGTACTTTGCTCAATAAGTTTTGATGTATTCTTTCCCTCTGGGGACAAGTATGGAGATGAACAAAAAGCAAAGATACTTGGGAAGTAATATTATCACTATGGCTTCTTTCCAGTCCATCCTGGAGACAGCTCAGCTTGCCCATAATAATGGCTCTGATGAATACCTGTCCATTCCTCCCTACTCTGCTTTTGAGGAGAGGTTTTGAGTCAGGGTGCACACATGCAAACTTCTCAAAGTCTCTGCACAGTTTGATTGGGACAGGTCACGGATGTCCACCGGATGTTGTGAACACAAAGACCATTTAAGTAAAGTTCTTATCCCAGAAGCACAAGTTTAATACAGACGGTACACGTGACCAGTCACAAAATAGTGACATGAGTCATGGAACCAGAGAAAGGAGCACTTACGTCAGAAAGCGAGGCAGGGAAGGAACAAGGAGCTAACAACACTGAACGGCATAACTCCAAGTAATATTTACTAATGTTTGAATGTAGCATGGCTAGAGATACCGGCTTCCAATTTTTATAAAAATAATTCTTTTAAATGTAATAAAGTGCTATAAAAATGAATTTAATTAATGATCATGTTCTTGCCAAAAAAATTACAATATTTCTACAAAAAAAAAAGACTCAATGGAATGGTTGATAGGTATGTTACTGCTTAGTTTAGCTGTGTCTGTGGGTGTAAAGGTCAGATTATAGCCTTGAATTCCTCATGATTCAACCCACCATTCAAGGTCTTTTAAAGTAAATGGCACCATGAGTATGGAGAATGAATCACAGGGGTAACTGTAGTCAGACAGAAAGCTAACCCAGCCCGGAAGGAGAGAGGCTGCAAGGAAGCAGTCTGACCTAGAAGACATAGTTCAGAAAAGGTCAGTTTTCTGTCAGCAAAATCTTGTTGGCATCTGCAATAGTGTCTGGGTTTGGTGGTTGTTTATGGGATGGATGCCCAGGTGGGGCAGTCTCTGGATGGTCCTTTCTACTGTCTCTGCTCCAAACTTTGTCTCTGTAACTCCTTTCATGGGTATTTTGTTCCCCTTTCTAAGAAGGATCGAAGTATCCACACTTTGGTCTTCCTTCTTGAGTTTCATGTGTTTTGCAAATTGGATCTGTGAGGCTCTGCCAGTGCCTGGCAAATACAGAAGTGGATGCTCACAGTCATCCATTAGACAGAGCACAGGGTCCCCAATGAAGGAGCTAGAGAAAGTGCCCAAGGAGCTGAAGGGGTTTGCAGGCCCCTAGGAGGAACAAAAATATGAACTAACCAGTACCCCCAGAGTTCCCTGGGACTAAACCACCAATCAAAGAAAACACATTGTGGAACTCGTGTCTCTAGCAGCATATGTAGCAGAGGACAGCCTAGTCAGCCATCAATGGGAGGAGTGGCCCTTGGTCTTGCGAAGATTATGCCCCAGTATAAGGGAATGCCAGGGCCAGGAAGAGGGAGTGGGTGTGTTGGGGAGCAGGGGGAGGGGAAGGGAATAGAGGATTTTCAGAGAGGAAACTAGGAAAGGAGATAGCATTTGAAATGTAAATAAATAAAATATCTAATTAAAAACAATATATAATTTCATTTAAAAAAGAAAAGATTAGTTTAACATATACCTTCCCAAAGTCACCTGTGCCTGCTTAACACATCAAAGCATATCATTTAGCCTACAATGGAGAAAGCTTAAATCTTAACACTGTAAGCACCTGTTTTCACATTTCTCCTAAGGAGCCTGATGTTTGTACAAAGGTGCATGATAAGAACACAGTTGATGGTTTCTGGGTGGGGAGGGGGTTGGTATGCACTTGTGAATGTGTGCATGGAGGCCAGAAGTCTACCTTGGGTGTCATTCCACAGGTACTATCATCTGGATTTCATTTGGTTTCTGAGACTGACTTCCTCATTTGTCCTGAAGCTCACCAGGTAGAGCAGACTGGCTGTAACCAGTCTCCAGGGATGGCCCATCTCGGTTTCCCAGCGCTTGCATGCCACCAAGCTGGCTTTTTCACATGGGTTCTGAGGCCAGGACTCAGGTCCTCAGAAAGAGACGGAAAGCTCTGAGAAAGTTCTCTTCTTGGCGCCTACAGTTCATCTCAGAGGGCTAGTTGCCAAAGAACCATACTAGGTCTTGGTATAAGCATCTTAGGTGCGCAGATTACTTTTAGCCATCATGGCCTTCTGTAATGCAGACACAGTTCCTATTTGAGGGTTGAGGAAATGGAGACCTATTTATGATGTCACACCTCAGCTAAGCAACAAAGCCAGGATATGAATCTGGATTCCAGTATCTTAAAAATGCCCATTTTTGAAGTCCTAATCTGTATAATCTTCCAGAGTATAATAATTCCTAGATGAAATTTGTGTTGGTCAACATATTGCATAACAAAGTCCCAGCACTTAGTTGTTTAAGAGAATAATAGCATAATTAATCTTGATCACAAGCCCACCATTAGGGAAGTTCTCAGGACGGATGGCCCATTTGTGGTCCTTGTGAAATTAGACAGAATGGTTCAGTGTGGTCCAGACCTCATCCACCAGAAAGCTCCCCAGAAGGGCAGGTTGAGTTGGCGATTGTTAGGTTGTTCCACTTGCCTCTGTTCCTCTCCGCTGGTCCTCTCCGGGCATTTACTGAGAGACAAAAAAATAAATGTGTCAGCCTTGTTGGCTAGGTCAGCCACTGAGAAGAGAGACCATTGGTCAGTGGGAGATGTAAAGGTTACTGTGTGATGACCAATGGGATGAAGCTGCAGATGAGGAATGACATCTGCCGAATATCTGACTGTGAATCTCAAAACCCACGATACAGCTTAACCAGAATACTCGCAACTAGAACATAGAAAAGACCCCTGAGGTGACACTTGCAATTTTGTAGTGTGGCCAGCTAACAAGGGCACTGAAGATGCTCCTTAAAATGAAAATCTGTTTGCGCTTGAGGGAGTCACCTCACCTTTAAAATATATCACCCAGAAGTGGTTCATAGAAGTGCTTTTAGGCATAGGTCTAGTCTGTGATTCAGAAACTGGGCTATAGAGGATGGTTATTCTGATACCTCTTCCACAGGACCAACTGATGCTTAGAGATGCTAAGAGCCCCTTAGCAGTGGACAATTAGATGAAGACACTGACAGAAGTCAACCACAGTTCTGGCTCCAGATGTAGGGCCTTTCCCACTCCACCATGGCTACAACACAGGACATTCTTTTTCTTTTCTTTCTTTTTTTTATGTCTTTCATTCAGCTTTTTGTCAGTCTGTAGGTAATTTGAGATATAAAATGAATAATTAGACCATTTGAACTGCCTAGTTGGACAGCGATTTTCAGCAGTCCTCAATTTTGAAATTAATGAAGCTCTGTTATAATTGTCAGCAAAAAGGACTCATGACCAAGATCTCCAGAATGCCTTTTACAGCTAGGTATAAATGAATATTAACACAGAAGCTGAACAAGATCAGCCAACATTTCCTCTGATATCCCCAACCCCTGATCTTACTGGGTTGGCTGGTTTGTTTCTTTGTTTGTTTGTTTGTTTGTTTGTTTGTTTTGCCTAGCAGTATTTCTCTGACCTTCTCAGTTCTAGAAAGGTAGATTGTTCAAGAGGAGCACAAATCCATTGCATAATATGGAGGATGTACTCCATTGCCAAGTGGATGCTTGATACCCCACCCCCACCCCACACCAAACCCCATCTCATCACAACCTTCACCCCACACCACTTGACCATGCAAAACAAAATTCACAAGAGAAAAAGAGCAACAAGAATGTTGTGGTCTAGATTCCCAGAGTCAGTCTTTTTCCCAACCCACATGCAAATCTAACCTTTTTGATATTTCAGTATTATAAACACAAAGATGGGATTTCAGCAGGAAAAATATTTACTAAAGGCTTTCTCTCTTATAATCTATTGATTTTAATATCCCTACCACTTTGGCAGAATGTCAGTTTTACCCCAAGGACTACTATTACAAATTTGAACACAATTTATTTATTTATGCCACTCAAAATAGTAGCTCTGGAAATGAATAAGGTTTGAGTCTTACAATGTTCCCATTTAAAGTTTGTTTTTCTGATTTGAATAATGCTGGTAATTTGCTATGATAATCATGGCCAAGAGGCAAAATGCAGGCAACTAATGTAGAAGCCCACACAGCGTTTTCTCTTCTATTTCTAGGAAGTTCAGTAACACACAGCTCATTAAATGTGGGTCAACTTCCCCACTTAACCTTTGGAATGCAAAGCACCTGATCACTATCATTTAACAAGAAGCCAAATCCACTCTCCTGTGACTGCTTCTGCTGCAAATGGCCAGCTTATGCCAATTTGGTCATGACAAGCTTCCATACTGGGTCTCTAGATCTGTGGATATCTAGGTCCAGCAGAAGGCTGGCAGAGTAGTCCCTCAGGAATCTCAAGAGTCCCTGCCCTACCTCCAACATCAACTGCCAACATCCATCCCCCATGATAGAAGGCAAGGCTGTTTCATGAGGTTTCACAGGAGCAGTGCTTCTCCCTCACAGTATAAATGGTATCCTGAGAGGCTATAAATGACTGTAGAAGACACATTAACCATCCCATACTACCAAGGGACCCTTTAGCAGGCATTTTCTAAATTGCTAAATCACCAGCAGTAACGCGTACAGCTGGATGACTCTCTTCTTCATATTTAATGAAGGATTTATGTGGCAAACCGTTGATTAGCCCTGGCTTTTGGAGCAGGTTTAGAGTCTCCCTGTAGAGCACTTTCTGTGTCTCATAGAAGCCTCCTGCCTGCCTCTGTCCCAGCTCTCGGGTCCTCCCTTGTTCTAGGAACACTGTCTATCTACACAGTAACCATGGATAGTCAATAAGTGGTCCGTAGCACTCACCACCTACGCAGTTATTCAAAGCTGGAGTCACATGGCATCAGTAGACTTCCTTTTGTGTGTGTGTCTATGTGTACATCTGCACATCTGTAAATGTGTGTGCAGGTGCACTTGGGAACATGTGCATATGGAGGCCAGAGCTCAATTTCAGGTAACATTCCTCGGGAGCTGTCCACCTTAGTTTTTGAGACCGTCTCTCACTGAGACCTGATGCTTTACTGATCAGGCTAGATTGACTGGCCAGCAAACCTGAAGGACCCATTTGTCTCTGTAACCCAAGTCTGGTTTGAGGGGTTTCACTACCATATCTTGCCTTTTTTTATTATTATTATTCTGAAGAGCAAACTGATCAAGTCTTTCTTTCTAGTTTTGAAGGATCTGAACTGTATGGTCATATTTCTGTCATGACATCATTCATGGAATAGCCTCAGAGAAGCATCAGATAGCACGTAGATATAGCCCCAGCTTGGAACTTAGACAAACCCCTTCCACACTAGCCTCAACTACACACCTGTTTTAAAAATAAAAACATTGAACATATTACCATATCTCTTAAAATTTCTGCAACCAGGTGATTCCATGCCAGGACTAGCAGTCTACAGTGACACAGGTGGTGAGATGAAATGACATTGCAGTGTCCCCAGTAGAGTTTTCATTGATAATCAAGAGTCTAGAAAGAGTGATACACAGTCACTCCTGGAGGGACAGTAGCAGCTGGCAAAAGTTAGAGTGTACTCACAGTGAAAGGCATCAAGTTCTCTAGGCCAGTGATGCTCTTCACAATTCATCTAAGGAGGCTGGAAACCAAAGTACAAACTGCACACCACACAGTGGATCTGGAGAAATCTCAGTGCACCCGTGTGGTTAATTCATGTCACCTACAGGGCATGAATAATGGGCTACAGACGCTGTCGTGAATTCACAGACAGAAATAGAGCTGATGGTATGATTTTAACCACAAAAGTGTTCATGAGGATCAAGAGCAAACAACAACAACAACAAAAATGCAGGTTAAGTACTTAGAAAGTGTTTGGTATGTGGTAAAGTGCCATAGACAGTTGATGCCATTTGCTGCAGTCACTATTAAGCAATGCAGACTCAATTAAAATGCTACTTGTCTCCAAGAGCTATGAAACATTGTGCATATATGATACAAAAGGGAGGCAGAAAAATACGGATATAAGTAATAGCAAGCGTGAAGTTCAGATTCTAAATTCTATAGGAGTTGGGAGGAAAGCAGTGAGGGCCAAGAGTTCCACATCCAGGCGGCCTTTATAACGGAGCTGGCAATTCAACTATGTTGACAAACAAACTTAGGTTTTCTCAGGTTTTCTTCCAGTTTCAGTGTGAAATGCCTCCCCATAGACACCTGAGACTGAACATTCAGTCACTAACTGGTGGCACTGTTTGGGAAGTTATGGAACCTTGAGGAGGTGTGGCCTGGCTGCCTGAGACAGGTCACTGGGGGAAAGCCTTTGCGGGTATAACCCAGCCATAATAGCTGTCTAACTCTCTATTACCTGGTCCTGCCATGTCTTACCTCCTGCCACCACAAGCAGAGCCAGCCTAGTTGGCATGCCTTCTCAGCTATAATGAACTCTACCCCCTGAACTGTGAGCCAAAATAAACTATTCCTCCCATAAATTGCTTCTTGTCAGATATTTGGTCACAGCGATGAGAAAAAAAATGATTAGTATATATTGACTGTCTATGATTCAAGTTCAAAACTCAAATGGACGGAAACTATAGACACGTGTTATAATCACTATGGTTGCTACTCCACAGACTTAGACACAGTGTAAGGCACACAAGCACAGGTGCATGTTGCTCATAATATACAGTGTAATGTCTTCATTCTCCAAGTAGGAGAAGGGGGTCTTATACCAAGCTTCAAAATTACAATATGGTATAACTTGGCTCACAAGCTCACTTACTCTTTAAGTTGTTTTGTGCTAAATATATACACATTTATCAACCACAGGAGCTTGAGTAAACTCCAGGCAATACTGGAAGCATCCTTTGGAATTCAGATTTATAGAACTAATCTAGGACAGGAAAATGACTCACTAGGTATTTGCCATGCATGTGTCAACTAGAGTTTAGAACCCTAGCTGGATGGGCATGGTTGCCTGCCTGTAATCCCAGCACATAGTGGGCAGAGGCAAGGAATCCTTGGATCCTAGAGAGTCTAAGGGAATCAGTGATCTCTAGGTTAAAGAGAGACCCTGCCTCATTATATAAGGTAGAGAGCAATCATGGAAGATAGCTGATGTCTTCAGTTGATCTCCTCATGCATACCCCGACACATGCAAGTACATAAATACATAGGCACGCATACTATCTATTCATGTACATGCAGAAAAATGCTAGTCAAACACAAGCTCGGATCTAAGCACTGTAGCTGCTTCCAGTGTAAGCCAGTTGTTGAGCATGAAAGCAAATGCAATCACTACAAGACCTGGTGGGTTCGGTTTGCAGTAAACAAAGTTGACTGCATATGCACCATGTAATTAAAATGATGAAATTTCAATGTCCAATTAGGCAACTATGTTTTCCTGTAAGAATTCCAAATTTTTGTCTTGCTTCTAAACCCCACATAATCAAAACTAATGTCATTTACATACACAAATTCAACCATAGAAAAACAACGTACAGATGCACCATTTAAAATGGATGCACTTTGGCGTCAGCAGACAAGTGAAGGGCTTTCTAGAGGAAATAGAAAGTGGAAGGATGGAAAGCGAAAAGCTAAAAAGCCTTGATTGCTCTAGACTTTTCCAATGATTCTAGAAGATTTCAATAATACTAATACTAATAATAATAATAATAATAATAATAATAATAATTTGTTCAAAACCCAGGAAATTATACACAAATTATAAAAACACATAAACATTCGGTCAAATCATCCTTTGCAAAACCCATCTTTAAAGTGATCTAGAAGTTAGAGCAGGCAGGTAGCTTAGTCAGTAAAGTGCTTACCGTTCAAGCATGAGTCCAGTCCTCTGTGTCCACCTAAAATTCTGAGGGTGGTGGTGTAGTGCCAGGGATACAGAAAGTAGATCCCTGGGGTTTGTTGACTAACCAGTCCTGAGGTACCAGTGAAGTTCCCTGTCTCTCTTTCTGGTGAACAGTGGTGAGCTTACATGGCTGCACAAGGTGCAGAGAATACAGTGACAAAGGAGAGATCAGGTCTAAACAAGCCTTACAAATCTACCATCTCCTCAAAGGCTCAGGGAACATCATGAAAGGATATTTTTAAAAAAAATGTAAAATCCAAAAATCGGGAGAAGAGATGTGAAAGATCATCTTCTGGACATGACACTGCCATTGCAGTCATGAACTTGTTATGTATGGGGAGACCTGCACTGAATCTACACAAGAATGTGCCCAACAATAGTCAGGTGTGAATAAAGGAGGGTCCAGGAGGCACTGAACTATTTTCTTAATATTGCCTTCAGTCGTGTACCTGCTGATGACTTGATCAGGCTCCAGCAGATGATGCCAATCCAACCGCCACATAGTCAGCCCTGGTTAAACTAAACGGTTAAAGGGAAACCAGCGTAAATCTGAGTAAGGGGCTAGTGGGGATGCATATGAGCTGGCATGGATGGGAGGGAGAAGAGAGCGTCCTGGAGAGAGTAATCATAATATATTATATACATTTATAAAATCATCAAATAGCAAAATTAATCAATAAAAAGTGGTGCTCAACTCCTGAGGAATGGCCCCTGAAGTTGTCCTCAAGCTTCCATGTGTATACTCATGCATACACACATACTCATGTAAACGTGTGAACACACAAAACTAAGTGAATGAATAAATAAAAGTGACTTGGGGCAATGATAGAAATGCACATGTTTATAACTTGTATGGTGATACATGGCTGAAATTCAGGGAGACTGAGTCATGAACCTAGGGCTAGCCTGACTACACAGAGAGACCTTGTCTAAAAAGCAAATGAGTAAAAAAGATGATAGATCATTATATATGTGTTTATATCATATGTGTGTGTGTGTGTGTGTGTGTGTGTGTGTGTGTGTGTGTGAAAGACAGAGATAATGACTAGATAGATGATAGATAAATAGATGATAGATAGGTAGATAGATAGATAAATGATAAATACAATAGATAATTGAAACACAAAGGTAGTGCATGTCTCAGGATATTTGAAATCCTAACTCAGCTGGACCCCATAGCATACATTCACAGCCTCATGAGATTAAGACAGGAGGATTTGAATCCAAGAGTTCAAAACTATCCTATAGTGAGCCTCCATCTCAGAACAAAAACTAAAATGAACACCAAATTTATCCTTACCGCATGAGGAGTGTAAGAATCTGTAATGAACATGATGACTTCAGAACAACACAGAAGCAGAGAAAAAGACATCGGGGAGTTTGGGTTACCAGAGGAGGTGGGGGGTCTCAGAAGAAGTCAGCTGCTTATATGTGTTATGATCTTCAAAGGGAAGTGGAGGGTCTCATGTTGCAGCCATGAGCAAGACTGGGAAAGGTGTTCACAGAAATTAACTCTGGTTAAGCATCAAAGAAATAGGTCTTAATGCTCAACTGGAAAAGCTATCTTTATTTTAATGAGTTCACCACCCAAAGTAAGAAAAGTTAAGGAAATCCTTGATTCTTCTTCTTCTTCTTCTTCTTCTTCTTCTTCTTCTTCTTCTTCTTCTTCTTCTTCTTCTTCTTCTTCTTCTTCTTCTTCTTCCTTTGCAAAACATCAGTTAAGAAACATACTTAGTATAAATTTATGGATTCTTCAAACATGTTTTCCAAAATAACAAAGAGAAGGGGGTTAAATACAGTGAAGGAAATGCAAAGTAGGAAACACCCTCAGAGAACCTGCTTGGGCTGGAGGCTGCAGCTGTCCTGTCTGCCTGGAGTCCTTGACCAGGTATGGGGGTTAAGGCAAGTAATCTGTACATCTCTCATGACTGCTGATGAACCACATTTGATAAGATACATCCAATAGGTGTTTTATCAAGGACAACTTTGTACTAAGTTAGGGGAGTTCTCCAAAACAAATCCCAAGCACTCAAATTCTAGTCCTACTGGTCTAAGGTCATCTGGCACAAAGAAGATCAATATTCCATGCTTTGTGACCCCTCACCCAAGTGGATCTACAAGACAGAAGGTAAAATCTCATACCTGTGAAGCTTCTATAAGGGCTATTTTCATATTGAAAATGATTACAACTGGCCACCAAAAGAACAGAGAACCCAATCCTTGAAATCTGGCCACATACCTACATACCCCAGGCTACCCATGAGAAACTGCCTACAGTACTGAAAACATTCTAACATATCTAACTTGATACAAGGTTGGAGTGGGTAATTTGTCCTCTGGACACTCCATGATTATCACATCAGCTACGGACCCACCACACACAGGTCAGCAAAAGACCCACTGGATCCTATCAGCCGGTGATGTTCTCCCTATGGTGTTGCAAGTCTCTAAGGTGTAAGCAAGTAGATGAAGTCCCAAGTGAGTGTTTATTATTAACATGGATGACTATGTCAAGGATTCCAATGCCTCAGACCCACGGGGATGTCAAGACCATCCTTGGTCAAGCCCAAGGGCATAGCAAACCTTTCCCCTGGTCTGGGTACTGATGGATGTTGAAACTGTGAACAGAAAAAAACAACCACAGCTTCATCTTCTGGATGACTACAAACTAAGACTGCTCTCCTGCAAAGACCTCCAGTAAAGATTGGTGAGCCTGCATCCCCATTCAGCTGTTTGTAAAAAACACACTAAGTTTCAGGCAGCTGGTGTGTCTCCATCAGTGAGCACAGCCCACCCGATCCTGAATTTTCTCTACATGTGTCTTTCATTTCTCCATTTGCCCCCAGTCAGGTCAGATCTCAGCACTGAGGATTATTCAATTTTTTTTTATAATGTATTCCTCTCCTCTGCAATGTCCTTGCTATAACCTACAACCCTCACTTCACTGGCTTACTATGAATCAAACTGAATAGCTCACAACGTGTAAGTGTCATTGTCTCCTTCCTCTAGTGGTAGCAGTATCATGGGAATATTACCTCCCCTAGAGGAAGGAGAGAATAGAGAGATAGCGGTGGGGTGCAGGAGAGGGAAGGACAGAGAGAAAGAGCAGTGGAAACAGACAATGAGCATCTCTAAGGCGGTTGAGGGTCTTGCCTTTCTAAGAGTGATGTCATTTCCTCTTACCTAAAAGTGATAAATAACATTTTCTATAACACTCAAAGACAGTCCTGGTCTTCATGGCTCTAAATACTAGGGAGCAAGGAATGGTCATATATTTAAGAAGGAGAACACATTCCTACTAGCAAACACCAACCCTGCCAACCCTATTGGTCTACATGTTTTGGGTTCTAATTTATGAAGTACATGGTATAGCACAATCTGCATCTGTCAGAATAAGACCTAATAGATGGTGTCGTTCAGGTGACTTTGTGTTTTGATGTATGTTGCGGGTGAATGTCTCTGTCCTCTCTAAATCCATACATTAGAACCCCAGTGCCCAATGTAGCTGTATTTAGAGTATTAAGGCTAAATAAAGTCACAGAAATGGGTTTTCTTATCCAAGTGCATCTGGGACATATAAGAAGAGACACCACAAGACAGTGGCTGTGGTTGGCTTGGTATAAAACTTGCCTAACATGCACATGAAACCCCAGCTTCATTCCTCGGCACTACTTTTTTTTTCCAATTTTTTTTATTAGATATTTTCTTAATTTACATTTCAAATGCTATTCCGAAAGTCCCCTCCCCCCTCCTCCCTCCCCCCTCCCTGCTCCCCTGTCCACCCACTCCCACTTCTTGGCCCTGGCGTTCCCCTGTATTGGGTCATATAAAGACTGCAGTACCAAGGGGCCTCTCTTCCCAATGATGGCCAACTAGGCCATCTTCTGCTACATATGGATCTAGAGACTAAAACTGGGCCTGAGCACTTGCCTGCAATGCCAGTACTTGGGAAATAGAGGCAGATCAGAAGCCTAACGACATTATCAACTACAAAGGGAGTTTGAAATATAGGATACAGGAGACCCTGTCTCAAAAAAAAGTTTATGCTGTGAGAGAACCCATCTCTCTCTCTCTCTCTCTCTCTCTCTCTCTCTCTCTCTCTCTCTCTCTCTCTCTCTCTCTCTCTCTCTCTCTCTCCCTCTCTCCCTATTGCTAGAAAGTAGCAACGTCATCCTGGTGAAGGAGCCTGAAGCAGGAAGCAGTGGCTTCAAACAGAATAGATTTTTTGCCCTGCTACAATCTGGACTTGCTTGGGACCAAATACCTCTTTTATCCCTTGGACTTGAGAATATCTATTATATGTCTGTTTCACCACTGAATTATGAGAGCACATCATTTGTTTGGTTTCGATTTCATTGCTAGGGAAATTTTTGTCTTATGGTGAACTGTACCTGGCATTCCACCCATACATGATTTAGATGTTATTTAAAAGACTGTAGGCTTGAGACTATAACATTGATGCTGGACTAAGTTAAGACTATGGGGCTGTTGGGATGAATGTATACTGTGCAAGATGAATATGACTAGGAGGTGAGAGCAGAATGCTATTAACTGAGTGTTTGTGTGATACTAATACAAGTGTTGAATTCCCAAATACCAAAGTGATTGTATTTGGACCTGGAGCCGCTGAGGAAGCTCCTTAAGTCAAAGAAATATTTGGGCCCCGATTCGTGGGTTAGTGTCCTTAAGAGACAGCAGAGGGCTAGTTATTGATTTCTCCCTTCTTCACACAATGAGAAGAGGCTATGTAAGCACACAGTAGGGCAGCAGTGCATATAAGCTAAGAGAACAGGCTTAGCATGAAACCGACCTGATTGCTCACCCACCAATCCAGGACTTCCAGCCTTCAGAACTGGGAGAAAAGGCAGAGCCGGCAATTAACCCTACCATGGCAGGGCCTACGAAGACTGCACGCTCCAGCTAGAAGGGATGATGTTCATTCACAAAGAAAAAATAGAAAGTCTTTCCTGAGAATTTTGTCCTTTAGACATCTATTTACAGGTCTTTTTAGTTCACCCCTAAAGATTTTATGAATTCATACTTTGGTCGTCCATTCAAGATATCTACCATTGTCCACGACATCCATGACCACACATAGTGCCAAAGCAGAGCATAGAAGGTACACAACAAACACAAGCTGTGATCGCCAGTCATAAAGGTAGCAGTAGGTGGGTTGTGTCATTAAAAACAAAAAAAAGTGAAACTGCTAAAAATAAAAGAAAGAAAAGAAAAATTAGACAAGACAAAATTTTGCTTTAATCCTCACATGGACATTGCTGTCCATCTAATCACTGGTGGGCTTAGGACTTGAGAAAAGACATCTAAACAATGCAAACAATAAACAATTGGGTTTCTAATTAGTATTACATTTTATCATATAAATGTGTCTATGTGGAAAAGGGGGTGTGTCCATGGACTACAGAAGACAACTTATGGCCATTGGTTCTCTCGTTCCTCCATGTGGGTCCTGAGAATAGAACTCAGGTCAAGAAGCTTAGAGGTAAGACCTTCACCTACTGGGCTATCTCATCAGTCTCTAGGATTTAAGAGACCAGAGACACCATGATAAATAATATTAATAAACAAGTATGGCAGCTGAGGTATTTATGTGTGGCGAGAAGATGAATCCCCCTGAACCTACCTGACCGGTTACTGACAACCTTGTCCTGGCCTCCCCAAATCTGAGTTTGAAATGTCATGGTCTGTGGCCTAACAATTGGGAGCTGTAACTCAGGCCGCTTGGAGGTGCGCAGATAAGGGAAACCCCACCCCCTATGAGCAATCTCACCATGCTGCTTCTCTCAGTTCTACTCCATCTGTGCTAGACAGAGGTCTCTGTCACTCTGTGAACAGCACCTGAAGTCCCATCAGCCCATGTGCTTTGCCAAGCCAAGTGAGTCGAGGAACTCATCATCTGTGGAAATGCTGAGCTCCGGACCAAATGTGATTTGTTCTGCTTCAGCATTTCCTCAAATGACTCCATTAAGGGATCGCTGCAGCTCAGGGCTAATTAACTCATAATAGGTGCAAAGCATCCTGGGATACGAGCCCAGAGGGTGTCAAGGGATCCTGGGCCTTCTGTGCTCACCCTGACCCTCCTCAGGATAACAGGATACATTCAGTTGCATCCAGTTACAAACAGGGAATATAGAGGGAACTAAGTGTGTGGCAAGTCTGAAGTGAACCCTGCTTCCTGCTAGAGTTGTTAGGTCCCACAGTTCAGCATGAAAGGCCTAAGTCATATCAATGGGGCTTAAGTTCTGTGTCTGTCAGTCACATCCTGGTCATGTGACTTTGGTGGCATCACTTCAGTGACTACAGGGGATAAAGGTAGTGCCCGCTTTGGGTGTATTAAATGAAATAGTGTATACACAGGACTCAAGTCTGTTGTCTGTTTGTGTTTCTTTCCATTCCTAAAAGGAACAGAGTGATATTTAGATTTCTAAAATGAAACTGGTCTTTCTGTTATCTATATAATTACTCAGTGTTTGGAGGGTGTCTTGTTCTGAGAGCTTCAGAAGGGGCCACATCAGGTATGTACAAGTGAATTAAGAAATCTCTCTTGTTAGGAATTAGTGCTCTACATTCTGTGTCTGACTTCCAGGGCCAGGGCTAGGCATGAGTCATCCAATCCGGGTTCTAGGAGGACAGCCCCCTTTGAAGATGCCCAGTAGCTCTAGGAAAATAAGCAGATGGTCCCAGGCTCTGGTCTATTCACTGAGAATCTGTTTTTACCATTTTCCCTGGGGTCTTACTGTGAGCACTTGACAGCCCCTATACCCCTAGAGAGAAGAACTGTACTTGACAGCCAAATCTTGGGTCCTTTGCTATCTCCAGCTCAGAGAGTGGCTCCCAAGTTCTCAAGATTGTACAGGAACCATGATTTGACATCAGACCTTCACTTTAGATGGGGATTATGCCACTCCCATGCCCCAGGCTAAATATTATGTTTTTTCTATTTATTTATTTATTTATTTATTTATTTATTTATTTAGTAGTTTATTTACATTTCAACCCTTTCTTGGTTTTCCCTTGGGAAACCCCCTATCCCATCTCCCCCTCCCCCTGCTCACCAACCCACCCACTCCCACATCCCTGTCCTGGCATTCCTCTACACTGGGGCATTGAGCCTTCACAGGACCAAGTGCCTCTCTTCCCACTGATGTCCAACAAGGCCACCCTCTGCTACATATGCAGCTGGAGCCATGGGTCCTTCCATGTGTACTCTTTGGTTTGTGGTTTAGTGCCTGGGAGCTCTGCAGCCCTCCCTGATGACTGATAGTGAGGATCAGGGCCTGCTGAGAAAACTGCTACCAAGTCTGCAACCGAGGGCATGCACACATGGCCGTGATGCTGTGATCTGAACAGTCCCTTCGCTTCTTTCAAGGAATAGTTGAACTGTCCAAAACAAATAGAAATTAAGGAAAACCATGTATTGTGGATTTAATGTGAAATGAACCCCCCCCCATATACTCCTATGTAAAACACTTGGTCCTGAAGAGCTGGAGCCTTCCTGGAGGGAGCGGAACACCTCGGGCGGGCTTTGAGGATTTTTTGCAGCCTGGCCCCATGTCCTATATGTTCCCATCTTTCAGATTGTGGACACAGCACTTGTTCCTCCATGCCTTCTCCCACCATAATGGACCATAGTTTTTGGAACTAAAAACTGAAGTAAACCTCTTCTCCCTTGAAGTCACAACAATAAGAATAATAAGGTCGTGCCCGTGAAGGAAAAAAACAGCTGCCCTCCCTCCACAGCCTGAAGTGTAAGAACGGAAGCAGAGCATAGCAGCAGGGGCTATGTCCCCAAGACACAGGCAAGAACTCAGAGGCTGAGATGGAGTTTCATGCCAGAGTCTCCACGAAGCAACTTAAGGGAGAAAGGGTTTGGCTTGCCTTACAGTTCCACCACAGCAGGGAAGGCATGGACTGTGAGCCAGTTACCGTACTGAGTCCACAGTCAAGATGCAGAGAAAGGACAGGAGATGGAATCACATTATAAAAACCCAAGGCCTGCTCCTAGTGGCAAATTGTAGAGCTCTGGATACTAGGGCAGTGGGGGAAGGCTCTTCTACTGGAACCCTCAGAGGTTGTGTAGGCCTGTGACACTTTGACCTCAGGCTTCAGGCTCCAGTCAGAACGGCAATATGGTAAGATTTTACTGTTCTGAGTCCCCTAGTTATAGTCACTCCTCAGCACCGTCATGCCTTAGCATGAAAACTGTCTAGAAATCTAGATCGCCTTCTTTAGACCTCAGGATCTAGATATAAAAAAACAGGGCAACCTCATAGACCTGGATTTATTGCTAGAATTCTGTCTCTCTGATAACCCCTTGGAGGTCATCGTCTCTCACCAAGCAGCTTGAGTAGGAAGAATTGCTGGGGAGAAGCTGGGCAAACCAAAGACCTGGAAAACTCAGGGCTAACCTCTTCCCTCCTGCCCAGCGCCACAGACAATTGTTGGAAGCCCCGCCCAGCACCACAGACACTTGGGGGAAGCCCCGCCCAGCACCACAGACACTTGGGGGAAGCCCAATTTGTGGAGTCTTCCTCTACAGGGTTTCTGTGGTGATTGATAAAGCATTTCAAAACACAAGCACCAGACATGACAGTGACAGTAGCCAGGAAAAAGTCTTAGAGGCAGCGTTGGGCCCTCTTTACTCCCCACACTTTATCAATGAAGAATTGGGAGGCGCAATGCTGGGCTATTCTTGTGGGCAGGATTGTTTCCTGAGACAGCCCTGGTGGCACATGAACACACTTTATTGCACACAAATGAAATCTTTAGTCTGTCATTTATCTCTTAGATAACATATAAGTTATGTCTTTTATATGACAGATGTCTATAGCATCAGCTGCCTGCGCGATATCAAAATGTACGTGATAGAAGCATTAACATCCAATTCACTGAAAAGGAAAGCCGGTTCGATATTTGATATTTTGATTTGGTTGCAAAAAGACTTTGTCAATACCTGCAAGGACCAGGGACAATAATGATAAGAACAACAGTTACAGCATCATTATTGCGCCCTTACCAAATGTGAGGCACTGCACCAAGCATCTAAGAAGTGATAATTTATTTAATCATTCCCAAAACACAGTCCGAGGAAAATTAAAGAGGATGACCTTGCAAATTGGTTAAACAGGCCTCAGAGGTTTTAGGTAACTTATCCCAGCTCAGAGGCTGTAGAATTGGGATTCTGAGAAAGTTTCTTTGCTGCAAGGCCTGTGACAGTCACACCATGCAAGCTTCCCTAGTAAAAAGACATGGAGTTCCGCAGTTAGAACACAGGGAGGAGAGGCCACAATGTGATACTATATAGGCTTTGTTACTTACTATACAAGTGCTACTTTAACAGAATTATGAATTGGCCTTAAGATAAGTTCACGGAAGGCCAAGTTAACTTGGTGTGTGTGCATTGGGGGAAGCCCCACCCAGCACCACAGCCACTTGGTGGACATATTATGTATATATGTATGTGCTTATGTGTATGGATATACATGTACATGTGTGTATAAATGTGTACGTGCATGCATGTATACAGTATTCATTGTGTCTTGTGAGTGCATATATATTTATGTGTACATATGTGTGCATGTGTATGCTATGTGTTCTACGTGTTGTTTGTGTGCATACTTGTGTCCATGTCGTCATCTGTCTGAAGGCAAGAAAAGAGCCTGTGACATAAGCTGTAGTGATCAGTTCTCCAGAAGAGCCCCCTGACGTGTTTTGGCTACTTGAACACTGGTCTCTGATTCTAAAACAGCAGTTCTCAACCCCTGGGATCACATATCAGATATCTGGTATATCAGATAGTTATACTATGATTTCATAACAGTAGCAAGGTTACAGTTATAAAGTAGCAATGCAAATAATTTTAATGGCTGGGGGTCACCACAACATGAGGAACTGAATTAAAGGTTCACAGCATTAGGAAGATTGAGAACCACTGTCTAAAAAAGAAAAAAAGAGCAATGTAGCAATGATAATGAATGTATATACCTACTCTCCCCTGTCAAGTTTACCTGAGTGCTTCTCTGAGATTGCTGCTATGCAGGCTGAGGACAAGAAGGAACTGCATGTTTTCATGTAAAGGCACCCTGCTCAGTAAAGGGCACGGGGTAGACATCTGCTCAGACACAGGGCAGGAAACTTCTCAGTCATGAGCCAGGAGTTTGCTTAAACACAGGTCAGGGACCTGCTCAGACACAGGCCAGGCACCTAGTCAAAGCTCAGACACAAGGCAGGATCTTTCTTAGATCTGAGGTAGGACCTGCCCCGATACAGAACACAAGCTGGACTTCCAGCAAAGGCAATGCTAGGGTTAATTCTTCACAACCAACTCCTTCTTAATGTCATGGATCAGAAAGAAGCAGGTAGCAGGCAAGAGCTAGCTCATCTGGAGGACGTCAAGAGGCAGAGCCTTGAGAGAGAGGTACAATAGCCAGCTGTCAGGTGCTCCTTCTGTCCAGCGCATCAAAGAGCACTGATGCTTGTGTCTTACAGGATTTTGCAGACTCTGTGTCCCAGCTGGTCACACAGAAGTTCCGTGAACTGACAGTCGGCCTGACATCTGTGTATGCCCGCCACAAAACACTGGCAGGAATCGTCATGACCAAAGGTAACCACCCCTCTCTTTTCCTGTGGGAATTTTGATCCCCCACAGAGAGAAATGTTAATATTAATTGGGTCCTAGGAGTCAAAGGATGCTTTGTATCTTGTGAAGACAATGTAGAGAACCGAGTGGCCACTATTCTCGTAAAACAATCACACTGGCAAAATCGTGAAAATTTTGATATTTCTCTCAATTTATATAAACTCCAAAAGGTGTTTATTCATGCCCCAATTTCAAGAAAAATGCTGGTATTTGCAAAAGCTGGAATCAGAGGCCAGGATACCCACATAAGTCACTTGAAGCTGATAAATTAGGAAGTGCCTGCTTCTCTGTCACCTCTAATGTGCTTAAGACTAGTGACTGATGATATCACTTATGCAGAATGAGTACGCCACATGAGTCCTTGTATCCAGAGCAGAAAGATGGAACCAGCTTGTACAAAAGAAGTCCGGTGTGGAGGTGGACCATCCAAGGGATGTTGGCTGTCAAAGTGTCTTCTCATGCCAAAGGATATCAGTGGGCCCTTTCTTTTTGGTGTTACACTCTTCACATTCATTCCCACCAGTAGAAGGCTGTAAGAAAAGACTGGAGGAGACACAAAGGGGCATGATAGGACACAAAGAAACAGAGAGGACGCAATAAGGAAAAAAACAGATATAAGAAACAGCAAGTACGCCGGGCGTGGTGGCGCTCGCCTTTAATCCCAGCACTCGGGAGGCAGAGGCAGGTGGATTTCTGAGTTCGAGGCCAGCCTGGTCTACAAAGTGAGTTCCAGGACAGCCAGGGCTATACAGAGAAACCCTGTCTCGAAAAACCAAAAAAAAAAAAGAAAAAAAGAAAGAAACAGCAAGTACATATGGGGATCCAGTCAGGATGCAATGCACAGCAGACATAGAGGAAGAACAGGGAAAGAAACAAAGGGATATGGAGAACACAAGACACAGAGAGATACAATGAGATACACGATTTCATACATTTCAAAGGAATACAATGTATCAAAAGGATACAATGAGATACCAGAGTACATTTCAAAGTATCTGCCCCCTCAGTGTCTTAGATTCTTCTTGCTGGGGTATAAACTATTAAGTGTAAGTCTTTCTTCTTATCCAGACTCTTGTCATTCCACTCTTGTCCTCTCAGAGAAGTAATTCTGTTCTAGAAAACAATAATGACAAGAAGAGGCAGGAAACAGTCAATCCTGATAGAAGGTCACTGTTATGGTATGCTAGAGGGGAGAAAAATGATGACTAGGTTTGAACAATTGGATTTCTGAAAGTTTCTAATTACTAATAAACTAATCAGTAATTAGTGAATTCAACCATTTTTATCCCCAAAGTAGAGAACAATTATCATAAAAAGTGTTTGGTAGCAATGAAAAGTTCATACTCACATGTAACTTTGCATAGGTAGGCAACTGACTGAAAAACACCATCGTATCCGGTGCCCCAAATTATTTACACTTAATTTAAAAAAATGAGTTCCATAGTTTCCTTATCATTCTAGACACCCAGGAATCACTACAATATTCAAGAACAATGAAACAGAAAAACAAAGGTTCAGGCCCCACTGTAGACCGGGTACAGAGTACATGATTCAGCCCTTCCAATTCCCACATCTTAGCAAAGTGGAAATCAGAATGCCACCTCACAGTATAATTCATAAGATAAAGTGCATCAAATGCTTTGAAAGGTGAAAATCACTTTATAAACACAATATCCTGCTCTAAAGTGGAGCAATTCCCCCTTTTCAATGATCCCATTATATGTGGTGTCGTGAATCAGCCGAGACACTGTAAGTAAGGTCTGCCTCTGCTCCTTTCACACACTGGATGGCATCTCTTCCTATAAAAACAAGAAATGTCCTCAATCCAGGGCTGAATCAATCTTTGCCACAATCATCACCATCGGGTACAGTCTCGTGCCTACCCATCCACTCATCCTCTTTGCTCTCACAACCAATCTGCTTAAAAAGATTCAACATCCCACTTGAAAGTTAATGGCTTATTGAGGGATGAATCCAAGGTGAATCCAGCTCCATCTACAGCTAGCTCTGTGTCTCAAGGCAGGATACTTGGCCTCTCTGGGGCTTAGTTGTTTCATTCATAAAAAATAATACTAATGTAAGTAATATGGTTTCAGTGAAGCTTAAATGTATACAGTGTAATATATTTGGATGGAGTAGGGGCTTGCTGGTTAGATTTTACTATCAACTTGACACAACCTAGGCTTAGCTGCTTTTATTGATTTTTTTTGAGAAGTTAATAAAATATTTTAATTGCATTCTTTTTCTCTCCAAACTCCTCCCAGACCCTCTCTACCCACCCAATTTTATGTTTCTTCATGCTCTTGTCACTCCTTCTCTCACAAGAAAGTCACATGCATGCATGGGAACAAGCACACACACACAAACATGGAGTGTGAACTGTCTTGGCCAAAAGACCTAATGTAGGATTATATAGATCAGGTCATCCTATGAGATTATCTGTGGAAGACTGTCTTGATTTTTAATCAATATATGAAAACCCAGACCATTGTGGGTGACACCATTCCCTACACAGGGGCTCCTGGACAGAATGAGACAAGAAATTTAGGTGACAGCAAGCAGGTATGGAAATAGCCCCTCCCACATTTATGTCTCTCTACTCTTCACTGTGAATGAGATGTGACTGGCTGTTTGAGTTCCTGCCTTGACTGTCCCTCAATGATAGACTGTAACATGGAATTGCAAGCTGAACAAACCAGTTCTTCCCTAAACTGCTGATGGCTATGATACTTTATCACAGCAGCAGAAATGAAACTAGAACTGACTCCTTATCTATAGTAACCGTGTATAATGTTCAGAAGTAGTCCTGGTTTTTTAATGCCCAAGTTATTAGCTGAGTGCTAACCATATTAGGTTCTAGAGAAACAGCAAAAACTAAAATTGACCAAGTGCCTGCCTGCTCTTGTGAATCTGATATTCAACTGGGAAATGTGTTATTTTAAAGCACACCATTAAAGCTAATACAAAATAATCCTAAGTATATCAGACAGAGTCTCAGAGCACACATCCAAAACATAGGCAATTTTTTAAAGAATGTGAAGTGATTCATGGGTTTCTGTCACAGGGTCCAGGACAATTCAGCAGGAAAAGTAAGACAGAGAGAGAGACAGACGGACAACAGACATTTCTCTTCTCTCTTGTGCAACACATGTCCAAGTCCAAAAGTCTATATGAGTGTGGCTCTATAACTTGGTTTTCAATAGTTCCCAGCTCTGTGTCTCTTTCCACGTCCATAGGAAACTCAAAAATTGCCATTTTTCAAAGCTATTCTGAGACTTTGTGTGGAAAGCAGTCATGTTTTACAAGGGCTTATGAAAAGATAATGCTTCAGTTGCCAGCAAGCACACTATTTTCTACGCAGGTGATTTATTTATTTATTTATGTGAACTAAATTCATTATGTACAAGAGAGTCTTTACAAGGTAAGGCTTTATAACAAGTCATCTGTGAGCCTTTGGGTATCAATTGCTGGAATTTGCTTTCCTATTATAAGGGGAATAGTTAATAAACTTTGATTTAGAAAAGATTACAAAGAAATACGCAATGTAATGAATAGAAATATTTGTAAATATTCATTTACCTAAATTCGATGTGCCATGTAATCTTAATTTCAGTTCAGTTACTCAAGCAAATGCCTAAGGAATTCTGAGCGATAGTGGTGTGTATGTTATACCAATTACAATGCAAAAAAGTAAACTGACTCTGAAATAAGCTTCATTAAGTTTTTTTCTATTTGTAGAATGAATATTAAATTTTTAGCCATTATGAGAAATACTATTGGGAAAATATATACTTATGAACAGACTTTTAAATTTTTTATCTGATTAACACAATCACATGATAAAAATTCAAATAGAAAAGAACTTAGGAATAAAAGCTAATATTCACAATTTCATTCTTCACTTTCTACCCAATAGAAATTGTTTTATTAATTCTTTAAAAATTTATACACACACAGATGTTTTGATCATATTCATCCATAACTCCTCCCTGGTCTTACCCCACTTCCAACTTCATGCCCTTATTTTATGTATCCCACTAAGTCCAATATGTGCTACAAGTGTCTGCATGGGTGTAGTCAACCTACCAAGCCACACCCTCAAAAAACACTAAACCTCTCTCTCCCAGAAGTCATTAATTCCTCCCAGAAGTTAGTATCTACTCAGATGAAATGGGGACTCAGGAGCACCTCCCCTACTACATGCTCGAATGCTGTATGGCTTGATCTTGTGCAGGTCTTATGCAAGACACCACAGTTACCATGAGTTCACAGGTACAAGAGCCTTGCCATGTCAGAAGTCCAAGACCACATGGGGTCTACATTTTTATATCTACAATTCTAGATAACATTAAGCCATGCTCTTGCAATCTATAGTCATTCGTGTGTGATTTTTGGAGTTGTAATTTTATGACATTACTAAATACGTGCTACTTTACTCAATTTGGATTGTACAGCTTCTTATTCTGGTAGTTCATCCTGGTAGCCACTTAGCCTTTTCCTTACTAGAAAAATTCTCTCAATTGTAATTTTTAATAATAATATTATAGCTGATAATACTTATATTCTAGTTAACTCTTCCACATTTTGAGTACCACTAAGTGTTGGACAATAACAGTAATGAAAATATATTTAGACAGTTTTAAACCTTGAATTACATTTCATTCTCTACAGACACAGTTTTCCCAAGATCGAGCAATTATCTTGTCATGGTCACATAGACTCTCACTTCTGTCCCTACCTCAGACGCATGTCACTTGTTTAAATCATGTTCACAGCTACACCTTCTTATGCAGGTTTTCAAATTGTATTATCATTTTCTTAGTGTCTCAAATTTCTTTCTTTTTTAAGTTTTTTACTTAAAAAGGGAAGTGAAAAACAATAAACCTCTAACACATTTACTAAGTCATGAAGGCTTTAAGTCAGGATATCCACAGAACCAACACTTCCTCCCCTGACTACACCCTTAACACAAGGGCTCTGGCACAGAACTTCCAATCTAAATCGCTGGCTGTCTCCAGAACTGTCTTTCATCGTTGCTGCTTTTCTTTGTAGCAGGCCATCATCAAGAGAAGAAAACCAGGGCTGGAGAGATAGCTGGGTGGTTTCCAGCACTCGTTCAATCATCCCTAGCTCCAGCTCTAAGGGATCAGACAACCTCTGTGAAATCCTCAAGTGTAAGGCACACACATGCACATATGTACAGGCAAAACATGTAAACACATAAAATAAATACATTTTTTTAAGAAAAGACATTCTTTTAAGAAAATATATATGGGAAAGCCAAGTGTGGTCATTCATGCCTATAACCTCTGTATTCTGGAGGCTGAGGCCAGAGGGGGTACTGTGAGTCTGAGGAAAGCCTGGGCTATGCAGTGAGTTCTGTACTGGCCAGGACTATGATCTCTCTTAAGAGAAAAAATGAGCATAGGAGAGCAAAGTGATTGAAGTCTGGACAACATCTGCCAGCCAAGCAGCCAAAGGAATGGTTTCATGAAGTAAGCCTATTTCCATAATAAAGATAAGTAAATAACTAAATAATAAAGTAAAATTTAAAAGTGACTATGGAAGGAGCAATCATTTATGCCCATTTTAAGTCCTTCCTCAAAACCAGTCAGGCCTGCTAATTATAAAAACACCAATTAATTTAATAGCAAAAGAGGTCTGAGTTGTTTCAAGTTCTAGAATACAGAACATGTTTTGCCTGAGTGCATTTGAATGAGCATGTGAGATAGAGCAATCCTCCTGTATCGTCTTCAGCACCCTTCCAGTTTCCACAGAAATCACACTATCGTATCCGGCCAGATAAAGCTGCTGCTAGTCAAATGCCACTTTCCCATTTGTACTCGATAAATCGTAACAGTTCAGACACACCTGAAACTTTCCCCGTCACAGAGCATGTGTGTACGCTCACCTGCCCAGGGGCCTTAGCGGAATCCTGACATAAGCCGTTTATTCCCCAAGTATCTCCAAACCTTTTCTTCTCCATTCTCTCCCGTGGACTACTAGAAATCACTTTGATCTTGAAGCTAAGCAGAGCCATTTTATTTACACCTAGTCAAGCATGAGGAAGAGAAGCTGAAACAAAGGGACTGGACCCAAAGCAATCACACTAAGCTGAAGCTTCATACTAGCATGAAAGATGGTAAATTATCAGCTTGATTTCCAGAAATTGATCCTAACAACTACTAAACACAACACGGAGTTCAGGCACATTAAGATTCATAGACACAGACATCCCAGAACAATAAGGACCACTGATGGGTAATTGATTTTAAATCTTTGGTTGAAACTGTTTAGACTACAAAATGCAGGATAGATTTTACTACCCCTGTGCTGACCCTAGTGTAGCTTGAACGCCAACCCATCGCTTTAAAATAAAATCAGAGAAAAGCAGTCCTGACTAGATAATTATCCAGCCCAACCCTACTCATGGCTCATTAGAGATAAACGATTTAATTTGAAATAATTCACAAGGTGCCAATGAAAAACTCTCCAAGCTAAAGGTGGGAGCCATATGTCTAACCATGAGATACACCCTCTGAAATGCTCCAGTTTGCTCCTTCTCAGTAAGGAAGGGTTTAGGAGGAAAACATGTTTTCTGTAAAAGTGCAAAAGAGGTCTGGAGATATGGTTCCTATGGTAAAGTGCTTGCCTGTTATGCATAGGGACTTAAGTTCAGTGCCCAGAACCCACATAAAAAAGCTCGGTATGGTGGCATATGTCTTATAATCCAGCACCAGGGAGGCAGAGACAGGAGGATGACTGGGGCTTGCTGGCCAGCCAGCTTATTCTAGTTGACAAGCTCCAGTCTAGTGAGAGACCTATCTCAAAACACAAGGGAGAGTGCACAATACCTAAGGAGCAGCAGCCAAGGATACCCTCTGGTCTGCACAGTACATGCACATGTGTGCACACAAAGCAGAAACACGTCTACACTCTTGAAATCGGGTACTTCCACCAAGGCTGTTCAAATACTTCTGTGTTTTTCTGATCATTGGGTCACAACTGAGCATACAATTTCGTGGTGGCGCATGCCTTTAATCCCAGCACTCGGGAGGCAGAGGCAGGCAGATTTCTGAGTTCAAGGCCAGCCTGGTCTACAAAGTGAGTTCCAGGACAGCCAGGGCTACACAGAGAAACCCTGTCTCGAAAAAACAAAACAAAACAAAACAAAACAAAAAAAAAAAAAAACCAAAAAAAACAAAAAAACAATTTCAATTCTTCCTCAAATTGCCCAAAAGCTTCCACTTAGTAAGAAAATCCAATACTGTAGCTCAAGGCAAGAAAACTAGCATCTCAAAAACGCTGGGTGTGTTGTTTTTTTATGAAAACATATCAAGGTTTGTTGGTGAAAGAAAAAAAAAGACAAGATGTTAACATCTATGTGTTGCCTAAATGCTGGGCATTGATTTCTGGTGTTTAAGTGCATTATTCTTAGCCAATAAGCTAATTTTTAAAAAATATTCCTTCTTCCCAACTTTTTATCTTTTCCCACGTGTGTGTGTGTGTGTGTGTGTTGTGTGTGTGGTGTGTGTGTGTGTGTGTGTGTGTGTGTGTGTGTGTGTGTTGGAGCTGATTAATAAACAAATGTGCAACTGGGTTAAGCTGCAGTCCTTTGAAATCCCCGTGGACTTTTCAAATATATACATGTGACGTCAAGGTTCAAACCCCTTTCTTATCTAGTTGGTCCTATATTTCAATTTTCAAGATTTTCTATCTATATTAAGTGCCTTTTTTAGAAGTGGTTGATGTCTTGTAAACATTAGAGAAGGAGGTGGCACTGCTCTAGGCAGCTCTGTACAGAGATAGGAGGGTATTCCCATGATAGAGTGCCAAGTAGCTTTGTGTCACTGTGGTAAGGACCCAGGATCATCAAATTAGAAACAGAAAGGTTGCCTTGGGCTCACAGTGCTACAGGCTCTAGACTAAAACTCCTTGATCCAGGCACTTTTGTAACTGTGGTGTGTTAGCCCATTTAAGCAACAGTACCTGATAGAAAAAAGCCAGGGGCCAAAGGAAGAACGTGGTCCCCAACTCCCCTTTATAGACACATCCTCAGTGTCTAATCTTTCCCCTAGACTCCACTTCTAAACATGTTTACCATCTCCCGATAGAACCAAGCCACCAACACATGAGTCTTTAGGGATAGTGACTATCTAACGTGTGGCATACAGAAGAACAACGCCCTGCCAGTTCCTTGCCCAGTGTTTTTGCAATCAAGACTACAACTGCGACTTAGCTTTAAAGTTATCTCAGTAATGGTCAGCTACAGGAGGGAAGCACGAAGACAAGGCCCGTAGAAAAAGAGAGGAGAGGAGAAAGTGGAGTCATGGTGGCAGGCTGATGGAGAACAAGACAGTCTCAGGTCAGCAAACACCTACGTTACTGGGCCAGCAATCGCTGAAAGGCATTTTAACTGACCAAGCAGATTTGAACCAAAGGCGAGTCACACAGCTCTGTTGAAAAATAATGGGTGGTATTAGGACATCGAGGGAGGGGGCATAAGTCAGAAGAAGAACTTAGAGCCCGAACAGAATTTTTCTGTTTGAGCTGTTTTGAATAGAATTCCATATTCATCTTCTGAAAAACGGAGCAAGAATGGAGCACAAAGAAAAAGAAAAATAGAGAAGAACAAGAATGGGAATATCAAGTGGTTGCTTATGGACACAGCAAGCACTGCCACTTAAAATGTTTCCTCTGTGAATTATGTATGAGCTGCGGCTTTGTGCTCTCATTATTTCTGGGTTTAGCACCAATGAGGAGACCTTGTCAGTTATCTCCCATGCAGGAAAGAAAAGACTTCTCATCGATCAGACCAGGTGTCGCAGAGCTGCTCCTTTGATACAAAAGAATGAGTTACTAATGGGCCGGAGAGCATGCTCAGCCCAATCCAAACAGGGAGATAAATAGATTCTTCTATCTATTAATTGCAAAGGGTTCATTGGCATCCTACTTCCTTTTTAGAAATAGAAGGAGGACGTTGAATAAATTCGCTGGATGAAAAATTACCATATTTATAGCCAGTGAAACCCTTCATAATGTTGATGACTGGATACATAACTAATAGCATCCCTATATATCTCTCTCTGTGTGTCTCTCTCTCTGTCTCTCTCTGTGTCACTCTCTCTGTCTCTCTGTGTGTATCTCTCTTTCTCTGTCTCTGTCTCTCTCTCTCTCTCTCTCTGTGTTTGTATGTGTGTGTGTGTGTGTGTGTGTGTATGTGTGTGTGTGTGTGTGTGTGTGTGTGTGTGCATGAGAATGGGAACACATGCATGTATATGTTTGTACACATTTACTCGGAGGCCAAAATCTTAAATCTCTTAGTACTTTCAGATCCAGTATTGAGAAATAAGTGTACCATTATCTGTGGTAGGAAGAGTTGTAGAAAGGCAGTGGAAAAGAATATTGGGGTGGAAGGGGTCAGCCATGCTGTTTTAAGTCAAAGGCAAGTCTGCTGGTTGAAAGATGATCGTGTTGCTCTGTCTGCACACTTCCCAAATCTATGTCCACCTCAGCCTTCCTTCTGAAGTGGTGTTTTCATGCATACTTGTTAGTTTTTATTCTCATTTTGATACAACCTAGAGTCACTGGGAAAAGAAAACCTCAACTAGAGAATTGTCCCTATCAGATTGGCCTGTCACCATGAGGAATTGTCTTCACTAATGATTAATATGGGAGGCATCAACCAACTGTGGATAGCACCATCCCTAGGCAGATGGTCTTGGCCCTATAGGAGGACCACCAATATGAACTAACCAGTACCCCCAGAACTCCCTGGGACTAAACCGCCAATCAAAGAAAACACATGGTGGGACTCATGTCTCTAGCTGCATATGTAGCAGAGGATGGCCTAGTAGGTCATCAATGGGAGGAAAGGCCCTTGGTCCTGTGAAAGCTCTATGCCCTCATATAGGGGAATGCCAGGGCTAGGAAGTGGAAAGTGGGTGGGTTGGGGAGCAGTGGGAGGTGGGGAGGGGACAGGGGAATTTGGAGAGGAAACTGGGAAGGGAGATAACATTTGAAATGTAAATTTAAAAATCTAATTTAAAAAAAGTATTATTACTAAAAGAAAAAAAAGGGGGGGGGGAGGAAAAGAAAGCAAGCCGAGAAAGCAGAGAGTAAGCCAATTAGCTGAATTTCTCCGCGATTCTTGTCTCCACTCCCATCTTAAGTTTCACAGTGGATTGTGACCCAGAAGTATAAGCTGAGATAACCCTTTTCCTTCCCAAGTTGCTTTTGTACAGTTAGTTTTATCACACCAACAGAAAGCAAACTGGAATGTCGTGTTTGACTCACGGTAAGTCACAGACTCATGCATGAAGCATTGTCATGGGAACCAGTACTTCTCTAACCAGGATTGCCTTGCTAAGCCAACAATGAAGCTTCTTTCCACCATGGAAAGGTGGCTAGCTGGAGTGGTCCCCAGGTTCACCTCCAAACTCACCTCTACAGCATCAAGTTTGGACAGGTCAGTTTTCTCTTAAAGTAGCAACGTTTACGACACAGCTGATACCTTGCTCTCTCATCTCAGTAAACTGGCCTCTTCACAGTTGTAGTGAGGATGGCGACAGGGCCTAAACTGATCACACATGGTCAACAAGTAATGACAGTTTCAGCATTGGTATGCACCTCTGGTATGCACCTCTCTCCAAGCTGTGCTTTACCTGGACTGAGCAGAGGGTGTGAGCCTAGTCCCCACAATGCTCAACACATTCAGTTCAGTGGCTGTTATCCATGCAGCAGAAACAGTACCTCATAGCCGCCGCCTGAGACTGTCATATTCCCTATTGTGAACTCCAAACCGTGGGTATTTTAGAAGGAAAATGTAAGGCTGCTGCTAAAATAGAAGAAGCAGCAAGGCAGTGGTGGTGCACACCTCTAATCCAACACTCGGGAGGCAGAGGCAGGCAAACCTCTGAGT
The DNA here is from genome assembly GCA_902729485.2 of Mus minutoides. Taxonomy (NCBI): domain Eukaryota; kingdom Metazoa; phylum Chordata; class Mammalia; order Rodentia; family Muridae; genus Mus; species Mus minutoides. Next base: position 441,454 of record LR753354.1, on the reverse strand, counting down.
TCGAGGCCAGCCTGGTCTACAGAGCAAGTTCCAGGACAGCCAGGGATACACAAAGAAACACTCTCACTCCCCCTCCCTCCCTCTCTCCCTCTCTCCCTCTCTCCCTCTCTCCCTCTCCCTCTCTCTCTCTCCCTCTCTCCCTCTCTCTCTCTCTCTCTCTCTCTCTCTCTCTCACACACACACACACACACAAGCATTCATTATTAGCATACTCAAATACTGATTCAAATTTGGCTCCATTAAGACCTAAGAGCAACTGAACCCAGCCTCTGTGTGCCAGGACTCCTGCCAAACAAGCTAGCATTGTTACCAATGACAGTTGTACCCGATCAAGATAGAGAGCCACGCAAATCTTCTGGAAACATCTTTTCTTTATTTTATTTCTGAGACAGGATCTTATGTACTCATGCTAGCCTTAAGCTCACTATGTAGCCAATGATAACCTTAGACTTCTGATATTCCTGCTTCTATCTCTCAAGTGCCTGGATAATAGGTATGTGACACTGGCCCAGTGTGGGTGGTCCTAGGGTTTGAACCCAGGGTTTCCTACCAGCATTCCTTCCAACTGAGCTTCATCTTCAACCCATATTTGACTCTCTTTAAAGAAAGGTAATGAGTCTGTGATTACACAATTTGTCTAACAAGTGGCATGCTAAAGGGTGTTGTCAGGTATGTAATTACCGTAGTTACTCTAACAAATGAATGTGTGCTGATAACACGGGGCTTAGGACGTGAAAACACAGGATAAGTCCTATATCCTCCCTTTCTGGAGAAACTCAGTACACATCATGTGGCTATCCATATGAATGAAAACAGATTTTTTTAAAAAATGTGCCATTGGTACTATCAATACTTCTCATGGAATTTTCACTTAACACATACTATAGAGCCAGCTCATACTTATTTTTAAGATGAACTTCTTGCCTTTCAGCTTCTCCAAACACTCTCATTCCCGACACACAGTTTGTTATGAGTATAAGCAACAACAAAACACATAAATTTTTAGTACTGTTCTAACTATGGGAGTCAGAGAAAAAGATCAGTAGATAAATATAATTGTATTAAAATAGTTAAATACATTTACACAGGAATTAAACATATGGCACAGCAATAGCCAAAAATTACAATGTTTAAATTTTGAACCTTTGCACGATTTTCATTAATTTTTTCCACACAGGCCATTGAAGTGAATTGATTTTAATATAGTTAAACTTACTTAGCCAGTGCCTCAGGTGAGTAAGAAACAAAGTTATCTATGCTCTGGAGCCCCATGGGTCCCTCCTGCTCAAACTTTATTGTCTGGTGTCCATTTCAGGTGTACTGTGTGAAATTCACAAAGCCCTGAGACGTAACTTACTGGATGCACTAACAATACGTGGAGAATAAGAGCCCAGGGGACGCTGACATCTCCCAGTTTTAGAGATGATCATCAGCTACCATGCTGGTGAGAGAAGAATCTCCCCACCAGAACAAAACTTTTCCCAGCTCTAGCCCAGTTATGCCTCTAGATCATAAATGCCCAAGGCACGCATTTTTACATCTACCTGATTTTGAACTAATTAGAGAAAAATTTAGACTGTAGAAACTGAAACTCTAGGGGAGGCAAGAATTTATTGCAGACAAAGCTTAAAAATAAAATAGATGTTAGTCGAATAATAACTGCTAGGAGTGGGGTTCCAAGCAGAACGACATTCTCTAAAAAATTCAGAATACAAAACACTGAGTCTGGGCACCACTACATATGATACCCCAGGTAATAAGATGGAGCTGTATGCGTTATCACTCAGGTTGATCACGAGTGAACGTTTCCCAATGCCAAGAGCCAATACATTGTGAAAGAGCTTTCCTCGGGGAACATGTGCAAACCTTATTACAGAGTCATTAAACTCCACGGATACTAGAAAATGAAACACAGAATATATTATGTACCACAACCTTGGGCAGTCTTTTGACCTGATGGAAATATCTTCTGTCTGCATTTGATTTCTATAATTTTGAAAGTCATTTCTTAGACACATAATGCTATTATTCTACTCTAAGTTTTATCCTTTAGAAAACTGGTAATGTTTTATTCCAGAATCAGATCGTTGTTATGACACTTCTGTTCAAAAACTTGAAATAATTATTTAGTTCAAATTAAATGAATAAAAGTGCACTCCTAGAGTATCCTAGGTATCCATGTCCACAGGAATGTCCACTTGAGTTATTATAACAAAATACCTTCTTTCTGGGAAGTCTATAAGCAACAGAATTTCACTTCTTATGGTATTAGGGGCTGGGAAGTTAAAAAGCAAGAACATTGTGGCTGCCTGCAAGTTGTGTGAGTTATAAATGAAGCAACTATAAAGATTCAGGTACAGCTACTTGGTGTTTCGCACCTGCCCTGGTGCATGGTGGGAAATGAAGGCACAGCCTTAGTTTTCAGAAGACTCTTCACTTACAAAGTGCTGTTCACTAAGTAGTCTTTACCCTCATGGTACTGTTCACTAAGTACCCTTTACCCTCATGGTGCTGTTCACTAAGTGCTCTTTACCCTCAGGGATTGACCTTTTATCTTTATCCTATACTCAACTCTCCTATGTATCTGGGTTGACCTCTCCACTTTCTCCTCTGCTTCCCTCTTTTCCCATGCATCCACCTCACTGTCACTTGTAAGGAGCTCCCTCACAGGGTTTGTCTCCCAGCACCAGTCTTCTGCTCTGGTGTTGTCTAGGTTTTCCTGTAGAATCTATTTTCTGGTTTAAATAAATAATAATTAAACTACACTTCAAGTAGGTGTCTCAGTCTAAAATAAAGCAGTCTTGCTGTTTCTGTTAGAATCACAACTGTATAATCACTGGAGAGAAAATTCATGGGGCTATTCATCTAAGAATATAAGGTATCTTTCTGTGAGGTCTACCACTGTCGGTGGCCTCAAGTAGAGGTGTTTTATTTTACATTTTTAGGGAGTACCATGGCACACCTGTAGATTTCAGAGAACAACTTGTAGGAGTCAGCTCTCCTTTTTCACCACATGGGTTCAGAGGATCAAACGCAGGTGGTCAGGCTTGGCGGCAAATGTCGTTACCAACTTGCTCCATGTCTCTAGGTCCGGTACTGGGGTTTAAAGTGTCTGTCCTCACTGTTCCACTTCCTTTTTCCCTGTGACTTTGTTTGTGGCAATTATAAACAGAGTTGCTTCCACTCGGTTGTTTCTCTCTAGTGGTTATATGTATTTATGAACACTGTTGATTTGGATGTGTGAGCTTTGTCTACTCCCTCTCATTTTATTGAACCTTCTTTCTGCTTCTGTGATAGGATTTCAACTGGACTCTCTTGAGAATGCCACGTACGCAGACCTAGTATAACCAGACAGTACTTGTATTACCTGATCCTTTCAACCACTGCACCTCTAATATCTTTCTCTTGTGCTGAGTAGTAGATTCAACAGATACCAAATAATGGAATTACACTGGGCATTCTTCTGAAGGCACCAGAAATGACACCGAGGTTTCCCTATTGAGCCATGTGTTTATCAGACACGGGCTTTGTATCACTGGTCATGATCATCATTCTGTATTGTATTATCAATACAATCTATTCTCATATTTTATCTGAAGACATGGTTTTGTCAGAGGCTGTATCTCTGATCATGGTTATCTTTTTGTATTGTATTATTATTTTTTATTATTTTTTATTGGTTATTTTATTTTTTACATTTCTTTTTTTTTACTTTTTTATTAGATATTTTCTTATGTATTGTATTTTTACATACAATCTATTTTCACATTTCTGGGGGAAAATGTACCTTGTAGTAATGAGCATAGGCTCTCTTCATTGTGCCAAGTCTCAGAGTCTTTGCATGACCCTTCAGTCCTGAGCCATCAACTACAACTGAGGCTGCACCTTCACCAGTGGCCTTCCATGGCCTCTCACGGTGCCAAGCCTCAGCTGCTCTTCATGACTCCTTCATGCCTTCAAAACCAGTACCACCCATGTGGTTCTTACACTTTACCAAGGATGGCTGCAGCACATGGTACAACCTGTTCTATCTCTGGAACACAGCTTCTTTGTGCTTTCAGAAAACACTTCCCAGATTTCACCTCAGTGATGCTGGTCTCTTCTTAATCATCACTAATTTCTTAGATCCAGCTAACCAGCATTAATTGTCCCAGTAGTCCCTTCTATTCTGGCCTCTAAAGCCAGAGCCACGTGTTTGAAGCTGCTGAGTTCTGCTGTTTACTGTGGCTGGAACATAGCCCACCTTGTTCTATGACGTTATCACCAGCTTTCTGTTCTCCAATTCTTTCACTGCCTAAGCTTGGCTGTCCTGGAACTTTCTTCCTGGTATCCTGACCTAAGATACATTGTTTATATGAAGCATAATTTATAGAGGCTATTGACACATTGGGGGTACACTCAGCTTTCAGGCCCCTTTGCAATGGGCCATTCACTCTATACCCTAGGAATCAAGAATTAATAAACTGGGAACCAAAATATCACAAAGAGAATGTGACTCATTCCCGGGCTATAATGGGTGGCTTCTGCCCACTTATGCCAACTCACCCATGGAAACCAACATTCACAGGACTTGAAAACTAGCTTTTGGTTCGACACAAGCAGGATATTCATCTGACAATGAGTGGGAGTACTGCATCTTACAGAACCAGAGAGTCCTCTGAGGGTATTCTGTATTTCTACTCTACAACCATAGGATGAGAGACTTAAGAAAAGCTTGTTTACTGGGAGGCTTCAATACAACTGTGTCTCTAGTAATCTCTTGCTTGTATTTTCAATATCAAACTCTATTTTCCAATTCATAAAGGAATAATGCCACTGAGTCACTCGCTGTAATATTTGATGGAGGGGAGAAATGACAAAAATATCTTCTGTTCTCCCCAGATGGAAACTGCCACCCTTGAACCTTGCTGATCCTAAGAAGAAATGTTTAGAGTTTTCATGCTAATATCTAATTCTCGAGCATCTAATTTTCACTTCTTCTGGTTCTTATTTTCCAATTCTTTTGTTTCATGCCTTATCATCTTCTCCCTGAGTTCTTCTTTCTATCCATTTCTCTGGCATTTGCTCCCCACTGCACAACGTCTACACTTTATACTGTTGTGGCGGTCCTCAGCCTGTTACCTAAGCCTCCTCCCTCTGCTCATCCTTGAAGCTGTGCTGGACCCACCCAGGAACAGCAATGTCACACTGTCCTGATCAAAAGGTTCCTTAGCAGCCCCATTGTCATCTAGAATGTAAAATCTAACATCTGTCTTAAGGGTAGCCTTCAATACCATCTGCCAAGTGGAAACTTGCCTTCTGAGCCTAAGACCTAGCATTCTGTTTACAAATCTCCTACTGGTACCAAAATAAACTTTTCGTTAGGAGAGAGAGAGCGAGAGAGAGAGAGAGAGAGAGAGAGAGAGAGAGAGAGAGAGAGCATGTTCTCTATCCTGTCTACACCTTGTACCACTATCTTCATGAAGTTTCCAAAATATGATTCTGTGTGTGAGATAGTAAGATCTCTCTCTCTCTCTCTCTCTCTCTCTCTCTCTCTCTCTCTCTCTCTCTCACACACACACACACACACACACACACACACACACACACACACACACCACATCTTATTTCACAGACCCTCTGTCTCTATACTGTCTCCCCAAATGCGTGCTAAAGGATGAGACTGTGTCTTAAGTGTCTTATGTCTCCAGTGTTACTTAGCTTGGTGCTGGCACATTGTGGGTGAGATTAATGAAAAGTGAATCAGCAAATAATGCATTTCTTGAGCCGCATAATTGTACTAAGTATGGCAGAGCCTGGAGTCAAGCAGCGTTAAGAATTAATGAGGGGCAAAGGGAAAGCAGCTTCTTTTTTTTCCTACAGCTCTAATTTTCACAGAATCAAAAGAAGCCAGGGCCTCGGGAGCCACAGTGTCTACTCTCAAAGCGTAGTCTGAGCTAGAGAGAGTACGTGTGTGCCAGCCATCCAAACACTGGAGCACTTGAAGGAAGAGTTAGAAATGTTACTTTGCATCACTCAAAATACCTGCTTTAATGAAGCTAGAATCTGAAAATGCTTTCTCTATCAAGAGAATGTCCTCATTAACTGTACCCCAACATTCCATGGATCCTGTTAACTCTTTCAATTAGAAAATGGCCCCCAGGCACCCTGGGAGAGGTGGCTGGCTGGCTTGTGCTCCTCCCTGCTGACAAATGACTATGAGCTCCATCTTCAGGACCCCCAACCAGGAGGCAGCTCACCTAGGGAACAACTGAGCCAAGAGGATCTCTGGACCCAAGGAAAGCATGCCAGTTATGGTGTAGAGTTGTTTTTAGCTTTCCCTGCAGGAAGAAAGTATAAGGGGCTTTGCTGGTATTCTATATTCTACTTTTGCTCTTCTTGAAGCAGGGTAGCTGCTGGCTTGAGAACTAGTCACATCCTCAAAAGGTCACTGAGAAACTAAATCCTACCACAGAGGAAAGGGACAGTAGAAAGACAGCATGTCCTGGACACCCAAGTCCTGGTAAGAAATCAAAGTCACCAGAAGCCAGGCAAGCAATAAACATAGGTGGGAGGCAGTGAGCCTGCCCCCAACTTCTCTAAGGAGGAAAGAAAGGGAGCAGACTCCACTGGGGAATGTCCAGGAGAGAAAGCAGCTCATTCAGCTGCTATGGAGGCCATAGCAAGGGGTAGTGAACTGACCCTCTGCTAACTGCATACACACATGCCATTTACCTCCTTCTCCCTTCCCTCACCCCTCAGGTTTCTCTCTGAACTCTCACAGCTTCATAATCTTCCCTTTGCTCCCTATCTGGTCCCTGTTTTGTCCTGTATCAGAAGATGCAAGCTGGAGGGGAGGGGAAAAGATAGAAATAGAGGTCACTCAGGCTTCAGGATCTAGTCCTCACTGGAACAACTCTCAACTTATAACACATCTGCGTGAGTACTTTGCAAGTCTCTCTGCACTGTTTGCACTTGGAGAAGTAAATCTTATTAAAAATGGAAGTTCTGCTCCACGAGGGGTGTGGGGGAGCAATCTACATATCATCTCTTTAAAGAAATGGTTCATACATAAATTTATCAAAGAATTTAAAAGAGTCCAGGAAAAAAATCTGAAGCTAAGCCAGCATTCTGCATGGACTACACACCACACAGAATTCAAAACTCAGCAAACAGCAGTGTGCACACATACATAGCAGGGCTGGGTAGCATCCTGCTCCCATCCTCTTGACTTTCAGTTGCAGGACCTTGAAAATTGAATTTGTATTGGACTCTCCAACATGGACCAAAGCAATCTCTCTAATTACACAGTCTCCTAGGGAGCCTCTTCTTAGAGGATTTCATGGAAATTCTGGTTTCTAGCCTCAAGGAATTCATCATGGAGTTGAGGAGAATGTGTGTATTCATACTTGTATCCATGCAGGCAGAGGAATAATCTTGGATTCCTAGTTTTCTGGAGTCTCCCCAGACAGCGGTAATCCTTATATTATTTTAAAGATCTTAAATTTAGGGTTTGTACTCAAGGTTTCCAGCATGCTGTTTTTGTTAACAACCTTCCTTTGGCTATGAGCAAATGGGCACTGTTTTGTGAAAAGTGAGTCATGAAATGTCCAGGACTTCTTTTCATGCTAGTTAGACTATTTGTCAACTCCTAACAATTGATCGAATTGTGGGGAGGAAGAGGGTAAAAATTTGAAGATAGCCAAGGAAGAGAGTAGCCCCGATTTTATAGGTCAGAGACTGGTTATTTAGGGAGCTTTATGTGCACTAGTGTGTGTGCCTGTGTTCAGGGCTGCATGTGTGTGTGTGTATGTGTGTGTGTGTGTGTGTGTGTGTGTGTGTGTGTGTGTGTGTGTGTGTGTGATGTGTCTGTGTCTGTGTCTGTGTCTGTGTGTCTGTGTGTCTGTCAGAGGACAACTTCCGGTGTCACTCCTAACTTTTCACCTTGTTGGAAAAGGGGTCTCTTGTTTGCCCCTGCAGGCTAGCTGTCCTACAAGCTCCCAGGACTTCTCTGATCCTCACTTCCTGGTTCACTGAAGGAATGCTGGGGTTACTTTTCGGGGTTCAAACTCAGAGCCGATCTGTACAACAAGCAGTATACCCATTGAGCCATTATCTTCAACACCTCAAAGAGATTTTCTTTTAAGTAGCCATTCAGTAAGTGTAGCCCCAAAATGCTCTGCTCTCACCATGTATTGAGAGAATCTAAACCACAGTGATGATAACTGGAGGTATCTTTCAAACTGCCTCTGGCAATCCTGACAGAGATGTTATAATTCTTTCCGTTGGTCAAAGGCAGAAGCTCACTTCCACTGTTCTATAAATCATTCCACAAAAAAAAAAAAAAAGAAAGAAAGAAAAAACGATATGCTTCTCGGGTTTTATAAGCCCTAAACATCTGCAGTTGTACGACCCCTAAATAGACCAGCAAGGAGGGACATAACTTGCACCTGCTCCCTTGGTGCCTCTATGCAACCTCACAGAGTTGGAGGAGATTCTCCTCTCAGACACAGAAAAGGCTGAGTGTGTGAAGAAGGAAATTCTGCTACCTGCTTCCTCCTGTCTATCCCTGCAGCTTCTGTGGGAGGAAGAAAGCTTTAGGACTTCCAATGTGAATCTCCCTGCACTTCCATTGTTATTATGAATTTGTGACATTATTCTTAGGTGTAAGATTTGGGAAATAAAAATTTTATATAGACACCTAAAATCATATATACATATATATGTATATATACACATACATATCATATATGGTGTTAAATATATATTCATGTATATATAAATGTATATGCATATATATATAATCATGTATTATATGATACATGTGATATATGTACATATACATATATATGATTTTAGTTTTCTTTTTTTATTAGATATTTTCTTCATTTACATTTCAAGTGCTATCCCATAAGTCCCCTATATTCCTCCTCCCGGCCTCCTCCCCTACCCACCCACTCCCACATCTTGGCCCTGGCATTCCCCTGTACTGGGGCATACAAAGATTGCTAGACCAGGGGGCTTTTCTTCCCAATAATGGCCAACTAGGCCATCCTCTAATACATATGCAGCTAGAGACACGAGCTCTGGGGCTTCTGATTAGCTCATATTGTTGTTCTATCTATAGGGCTGCAGACCCCCGCAGCTCTTGGGTACTCTCTCTAGCTCCTACACTGGGGACCCTGTGTTCCACCCTATAGATGACTGTGAGCATCCACTTCTGTATTTGTCAGGGACTGTCAAAGCCTCACAGGATACAGCTATATCAGGGTCCTTTCAGCAATATCCTGCTGGCGTATGCAGCAGTGTCTGCATTTGGTGGCTGATTATGTGATGGACCACCCAGGTGGGGCAGTCTCTGGATAGTCCATCCTTTCATCTTAGCTCCAAACTTTGTCTCTGCAACTCCTTTCATGGATATTTTATTCCCCATTCTAGGGAGGAATGAAGTATCCATGCGTTGATCTTTCTTGATTTTCTTGTGTTTTAGAAATTGTATCTTGGGTATTCTAGGTTTCTGGGCTAATATTCACTTATCAGTGAGTGCATATCAAGTGACTTCTTTTGTGATTGGGTTACCTCACTCAGGATGATATCCTCCAGATACATTCATTTGCTCAAGAATTTCATAAATTCATTGTTTTTAATAGCTGAGTAGTACTCCATTGTGTAAATGTACCACATTTTCTGTATCCATTCCTCTGTTGAGGGACATCTGGGTTCTTTCTAGCTTCTGACTATTATAAATAAGGCTGCTATGAACATAGTGTAGCATGTGTTCTTGTTACCAGTTGAAACATTTTCTGGGTATATGCCCAGGAGAGGTATTGCTGGATTAATTGGTAGATCATGTATTATATGATACATGTGATATATGTACATATACATATATATAATTTTAGTTTTCTATATAAAAATAATAGGTATCTATATAATAATAGGTATCAATACATATACATATATATGTGACAAAAATAAAATCAGAAATGTCTAAGGAGAAAGAGGACAGTAATAGGAGTGAATGAGAACATGAAGGTAAAGCTTATAGAGAAACATATCCAATGTACAATATTTGCTTGTATTAAAGTGCCCTTTGTATGAGCCAGATGATGGAGAGCAGAGCCATGAAGTTCTGTCTTCTGGGCCTGACATGGCCATTGCACGCATGAGCTCATAGCAGCTGCAGCTGCCTGCACGAGAGTGGGCCCATCAATATTCCATCATAGATGGGAGAGGGACTTAAGTGGGCTGGCGCCTCCCTGAGAAGCCATCTTCCACTGCGTGCCCACTGGTGAGTGCCCATGCTCTAGCGGATACCCATCTATCCATGACCAAATGAATCTCAAAATAAACCAAAAACAAAACAAGAAGACATGAAAGTGAGACAATGGATGCTTACCAGAAAAGGTGACACTCGTGAGGGTCAGATGAGGAGAAGAAAGGATGAAGAGATTAATGTGATCAGGAAGTATTATAATATATGTATAAACAGTTGAGCATTTTAAATGTTCTTGTGTAGTTACAGTGCCATGTGCAATGAATATATACAAAGAGAAAAGACATTTAAAGATTCAAGACACATATATAGACACATGCCCCTAAATCACAGCCCATACCCAACCCTGGAATGAGATCATAGCCAAGTCCAGATCCCAAGCAGCTGCCATGGGCACAGCTAAAAGTTCCTTCTCAAGGATGCTGTCAGCTGTGGTCGCCTCAGAGTGGGACTGGTCATTCTGTCTGCAATGACCATCCCATGCTGATATGGTCTCCAACCCTAAACAGGATGACCTGCAGGAGGGGTTACTCCCTTCAGACATTGATTCCTCAGGCCTAGACCCAGACTTTGAAATGTAACTGTAGAGCAGACATGTTCTGAGCTTGACTCTGTGCCATGTCTCAAGCCTTCACACTTCTGTGCCATGAGCAGCCTAAACAAGGATCCCATAGCTATATTCCACTTTCGCCTTGTTCTTGAGGCATCGATGTGCATAAAACACACACACTCTTGACTGTTCCAAACCACTGAGCCTTGTTTCAGCTTCAGGGTAGACCTCTACTGATATTTAAAGACATCAGTACTCTATTGAGTCAGTTACCTCTACTGAGGTACTTCTAAGGATGGGTGTCCCCACAATGCTTGAGTATGCTAAGTAAGACAAAAGTCAGAGATCAGCAGGATTTAGACAGGAAAGCACATTCTGGATAGAAGGGGAGGAATGAGGTCATCGGAATTCTGCTACTCACACGGATCCAGAAGTCTGAAGGAAATAAAAGCCAATGTTCATAGACTGCAAGTAGGCACAGGTGTCTCCCCAATATCTTGTATCCTAGTAACTTTTCCCATTGTTGTGGAAAAATATCTCACAAGAAACAACATAAGAAAGGACAGGTTTGCTGTGGCCTACAGTTCCAAAGGCAAGAATATATATTGGCAAGAGACGGCTGGTAATGTTGTGCCCATGGTCAGAAAGCAGACAGTAACTAGGAAATGCGGCCAGTTATGAAATGTCAATCCTGTGCCTGGTGAACCACTTCATCCAATGAGGATCTACCTCCTAAGTGTTGCAAAACCTTCCCAAACAGCACTGCTACCTAGGGAGTGAACTTTCAAATGCATGAACCTGTGACAAACATATATTCAAATCACACTTATGGCCACCTCGTCAAAGAAAATGCAAATGTGTCTGCAAGGCAGAGGCCAGGCTAGGAATCCTTCTTGTGCCCACACTGTGTTCTGTGTCAAACACTTCCGGGTCAGTGACTCTCTCTCTCAGAGAGGATGCTGCTATCACTCTGGAGGGCAGGGACCTACGGCAAAACTTCTGGAGGTTGAATTCATGTTGTCATGGTACACATGATTGAGAGCCCAACCTCTTAAAGTGTCAGCAGGAGCCACCACAGTGGCTCCCTTTTCTCCCCCCAGAGATAGGTTTGGCTGCGACTGTCACTCCTTTCTTTCTAATATCAATATTTCCGCAGGATTCTACAACAACAAATCCTTACTTTCTACCAGGTCAGCAGCCACTGGGGCAAAACTCAAGGATGACCATGCTGTTTCTAGTCCCGGCTCTCAGAATGATGTCTATCAAACCAGAACCTGGCTTTTGCATGGTTGTACAATGTAGCTGAGAACAATTAAATGAGAGGAAATATTTATTTTTTACTGTGGTTTCTGAGACTTCAGTCCATAAGATAGAGAATCTTGCATCTTAGTGGGCTAGGGAGTAAGAAAAGGGGACTAGCCATATTTGTCTTAGTTATGGTTCTACTGCTGTGAATAGACACCATGACCAAGGCAACTCTTACAAGGACAACATTTAATTAGGGCTAGCTCACAAGTTCAGATATTCAGTCCATTATCAGAAGCATGGCAGTGCCCAGGCAGGCATGGTGCAGCAGGAGCTGAGAGTTCAACATCTTGTTCTGAAGGCAAATAAGAGAAGACTGGTTTCCAGGCAGCTAGGATGAGGGTCTAAAATCCCACACCCACAGTGACATACTTTCTCCAACAAGGCCACACCTCCAAATAGTGCCACTCCCTGGGCTAATAATATTCAAACCACCACAATACTCTACTTGCTTTTTCTTTACCCTCTTTTGTTCCATGAAGGTCCCCAGTCCAAAAGATGGTGCTATCGCATTCAGAATGAAACTTTCCCATCAGTTGGTTATTGTTGGAAACATAAATATACCCTGAGGCATGTCTAACAAGTCTCCTGTATGATTTTAAATATAGTCAAGTTCACAACGAAGATTAATCACCATACTACCATGGATGTCAGCCATATAAGCACCAAGACTGCTGTCTACAGGAAGGTTGAAAAGTCCCTTACAGTGGGGTCTTTGAAGCCTAAGCTGTTCTGAGCACCCTCTGTGTCCCCTAGGCTTGGACACCAAACAAGCACAGGTCATCGTTCTGTCCTCTGGGACCAAGTGTATCAGCGGTGAGCACATCAGTGACCAGGGGCTGGTTGTCAACGACTGTCATGCTGAGATCGTGGCCAGGCGGGCATTTCTTCACTTCCTCTACTCTCAGCTGGAGCTTCACTTGAGGTAAAGGGGCCCCTGGAATGGGCTGGACTGACACACCTCACTTAGTGAGAAGCCAGGCAACCAGGTAGTGGAAAGGAGACCCACATCTAGTTCAGAGAATGTCATCCACTTACCTTGGCAGATCTCATACATAGTAAGTGAGTGTGTACCACATAGTATCTGTTTTTATTCAGACTTGGAACACCCTTTGAGTACCACACAGACCTTGAAGCGTTAAATTTCTAGATGTGTACATACACACGACATCTTATCCCAAGAAATATCCTGTTTGCCTGCAAGTTACACACACCACTACCACCACCACCACCACACAGAAGTTCACAGGCATATATATATATACAGGAATACACCTTGACACTACTAATTCAATTTTGATTATTTTTCAATTAAAACATATGGGCAGCTACTACAACATTCCTCAACAACAACTTCCTTATGAAACTCAAATGTCAGCAAGACCACTGGGCATAGCCATCGCTGGGTCTTCCATGCCTTCAATAAGCTGTTCATATAGCCAGCTACTCAAATTATCAACTTCAATGGAAAAAGACAACAATACAGTAGATAATACAGATCACATAGGTTGTTTTTCTTTTTTTCTTTCTTTTTTTTTTTTGCAAAAAGAGCAGCCACTCAAGAAGGGAGAGGCCAGGACAAAAAAAGACACAGGAAAAAAAGGATAAAGAGGGGTAGGAAGAATAGAGGGAAAGAGAGAGAAGAAAGGAAGGAAACAATGACTTCACAATCTCTTGGGAAACGGGAGACATTGCTCTCTGGAACTGTAATTCCATTGATTGAATTGAACGAGTGTTTGGTACAATGTGGGATGATTTGGATCGATGTGCTTGCTCTCTGGTGAAAGTTTCATTTCAGCCATGGGAAGGGAAGGCACCCGGTTGACACTGACACCTCTACTCAATTCTGACAAAATTGTGTCCACTTCAAGCAGGGCTCACAGTCCAGTTATTTCTACAAAGGGAAAAGAGTCCCCTCCACTCCCTGGTCAGTTTAGTTTGAGGAATTTCTCGGCCAGCACAGTTTCTTAGACAGTGCAGGGTTCTTTGTGTTGCACTAGGGCCATTTCTCAGGTGCCATGCTCGTAAGTGGACTGTCAATTTACTTCTTGTCCCCTGTCCTCATCTCCAGGCCACATTGTTTCCATTGTGCAAACCAAAGGCAAAGCTGCTCTTAAAAATATGCAGTGGCAATCTTGATATAGATGTTCGATATTTTGTAGGCCTTGTCCTACTCACATTACCAAATATGTCCCATTCTCTAGACTTCTAGAAGTCAATGTGACTAAAATCAATATTGACAGGCTTCAAGATCTCACCTCTTTCCTGGTTACACATACACACACACACACACACACACACACACACACACACACACACACACACACACACTTTATGTGTACATATACATGTGTGTGCTTGTGTATGTGTGCATGTGTGCATATGGAGGTCATAGAAGAGCCTCAGGTGTCATTCCTCAGAAGCCATCTACCTTGTTTGTTTTGAGAGAGGACGTCTCACTGACCTGAAACTCCCCAAAATAACATAAGCTGATTAGCTGGCAAGCCATGGGAATCGGCCCTGTCTCTGCCTCCCTAGCAATAGGATCAAAAGCACATTCCAACAAACCTAGATCTTATTTTATGTAGGTTCTAGGGAACAAACCGGGATCCTTATGTTTTCCAAGCTATCTCTCAAGCTTTCCATATACATTTTAATAAGGACTTTCTGGGGTGAAGAGGTACTGGTGCTCCAATACTGGAGTTCTGATGTCATTGTGGCAGCCATTAGGGAAAAGCAGGCTGCAACATGAGCAGGAATCTCTCTGGAAGACACATCAAACTCCTGCAGAAGCACAGGAAGATCATGTGGTACTTCACACACATTCTTGAACCAAGCTAGTCACAGGAGTTTAATTGCTGTGGTTCTATTTGACACAATGTTCTTCCCTGGCATCTACCACTCACCCTTTCTTATCCTTTGAAACAGGGTTTCTCAAATCTACTAATAATGGCATCTCAGAGAGACTTTAGTCAGTGGCTCATTCATGTGACCTTGTTAGCGTGTGCAGAAGTCACACAAAGGGAAGAAAGGCCTAAACATATGCCAAACAGACTCGAATAAAGGCAGTGCCTTAATACACTCAATTAATTTTTATCTGAGCCTCTGGGCCATGCACAGCAGCAGCATCTATTGCCACATCCGTTCCAGGATGCCTGGTGAGGGGTCAAATGGAAGAGATGAAAACTGGAAATCCCTCAAATGTGGGGAAGGATTTCCACTGAATACCCAGCTGCTCAGTTGGAATGTGTCTCTGTCACAGAGCACAACTCGGCCAACCCTGCCCAGGTTTGGCAGCATTTGGGGCACTTGCACAACTGTCTGGAAAAGTCAAAGACAGTCACATGGCACCAGTGTTCTGCAGGAGAGTACCAACAGGGGTTGCAAAGGACCTCGAGAACAAGTAAGGTTTCCCTTCATGAGCCTGGGCACTGCACTGGGTCCAAGACTGGGTACAGTCACTCCCAGGGCTATGGAAGAAGAACAACACATGATGGAGGAGTCCGCTTGGGCAGAAGGAAGGATGTGGTAGCACATGAGCTTGTCGTAGCCTCAAGGTTTCCTGGGGAGAGCGTGTCTATTCATCTGCATGTGAGATCTCAAGGCCCTGCAACACAGAATCCATCACCAATGGGGTAGAACGTGTATAAATAGCAAAAATGGCAGAAAATAAACTTCCAGAGGCTTGCAAGGAGTCCAGGAGGGCAAGCACAGCTCAGTTGTTCAATGCCCATTGTGTATCATGACTTCCTTGTGAGGCCAGGCTGCTGAGATGTGTGGTTAGGGACTGTGAAGTAGGTTTTCCTGGAGCAGGAGGAATACAAAGCTCCAAGGTCAGGAGGAATTGCTTTGTTCTAGATCTTCCCTGGATGAAAAGAAAAGCCAATTCTGTATTGTTTGCTGTTTCCACCTAGTCTGATGGTGCCCAAGCTCAGACTCTGTTTAAAAGCCCTCTTCCCTCTACTGTACACGTTGGTATCCACTAAAACTACTTTAGTCAGTAGTGCCCCAGGACACTCCATGAATGGGCCCTTGCAAGCACAGAGGATTATGGTTTTATGGTAGATAACTGGCTTATGAAAGATAAACTTGAAACAGCGTAGTAGCGGAAGAGATCATTCGGTTTGTAAAGTTAGGTAGTCATACAGAATGAAGACCAGAGTATGACACTCAGAATTCATGCTTGAACAAACAAACACACACAGCCAGGCATAGTGGCACATGCTTGTAATTCCAGAGCTGAGGAGGGGGAGGCAGACCCCAGGGGCTCATTAGCCATCCTAGCCTAATTAGTGAGCTCCAGAGCAATGAGAGACCCCGTGTCAAAAAAAAAAAGTGGATGTCTGGATGTCATCTGACATCTGAGGAATAACAACTGAGGTTGTCCTCTGACCTACACATATACACACACACAAAACACACATGTATGTGTGTGTGTGTGTGTTTGAGAGAGAGACAGAGAGAGAGAGAGGCAGAGAGAGAGAGAGAGAGACAGAGAGAGAGAGAGAAAGTGTGAATGATCAGGGAGGGTGGAGATGGAAACAGTTCTGATGATTGAGTTTGTGGCCTGTTTCCAAAGTGTTCATGCAAGGGGCAAGCAGCATATGATGCATACAAGAAGTAAAAACTGGGGAACTGGTAACCCCACAAAACAAGACAAAAGCAAGCTCCTGTTGGAAAGTCTTCATGTGTTTTCTTATCAGTGACCTACGTCCTCTTTGTGTCCATAGCAAGCATCAAGAGGACCCCGAGAGATCAATATTCATACGTTTAAAGGAAGGAGGCTACAGGCTGCGAGAAAACATCCTCTTCCATCTCTATGTGAGCACATCCCCCTGTGGAGATGCCAGAGTCAACTCTCCCTATGAAATCACCACAGACTGTAAGAAACTATATATTTTCCTTTTGTCCATAAACAATGCCAGCCAGGGTTCCTTCTGGCTAAGCTCTGGCCCAGGCATCATGAGTATAGTGGGGATGGATGGAGGTTAATCACAGCTACAATTTGCCAGACACCTCCAAAACCTTGGTCTGAATTGCTCAGGTCACTGGCAGAAAAGTAGTCCGGGGTCTAAAATTAGCTATTTAATTCCCATAGCACTTTGCTCTGTTTTAATAGGTCAGACATTCCCTATATCCCAGGCTGGAAAATGGAACCAAAGAGAAAGCAAATGAGAATTCTGTGGGGTGGAGGCAAGCTCAAACTAGCTCTTTTTTTTTGCCTTCGTCTGCAACTTGGGTGAGAAAGAAACTCAACTTTTGCAACATAGCCAGGAGCCAATGTAGTGTCAATTAACGTAAAAATTCCATTGCTCAGCCCTTCACTAGGACCCACAGCTCCAGTCACCTCTGTCACCACTATGCAGGCCCAGGACAGAGGACAAGGCAGATGCTCACACCTCTTTGGAACCATTGACACCGCTGCATCTTGATGATCCAAGAGAAAAATCAAGGACTCTCACCTTCTCACTTAAATGATGCTGTATTCTACTATTGTAACATGCAAACATTTGTGTGCATACCATACATGTACTCTTCCAAACTTTTTTCTATTTTAAATCTTCCCTTATTGGTTTATTTATGCATAGGATGTGTGTGCATATGTGTGTGCATGCATGTATGTGCATAGGCACACAGTACACCTATAGAGATCAGAAAACTGTTTATTTACTTACTTATTTATGTATTTATAAGTATGGTGTGTATATATGTGTGCATGTATATGTTTATGTGTGTGCAGGCACACAGTATACCTGCAGGGATCAGAAGACCATTTATTTATTGACTTATTTATTTATTTGTAAATATGGTGTGTATATGTGTGTGCATGTATATGTTTATGTGTGTACAGGCACACAGTATACCTGCAGGGATCAGAAGACCATTTATTTATTGACTTATTTATTTATTTATTTGTAAGTTGGTGTGTATATGTGTGTGCATGTATATGTATACGTGTGTGCAGGCACACAGTATACCTACAAGGATCAGAAGACAATCTCAGCATCACCCTCACCCTCCACTTTGTTTGAGACAGACCATCTTCTTTGTTCGTGGCTGTGTATTCCAGACTCACTGGTCCATGACCTTGGGATTCTCTTCTCTCAGCCTTCCATCTCACTTTAGGAATTCTGAGATTACAGATGTGCAATACTGCACCCAGATTTACATGGTCTTCAAGTTTGCAAAGAAGTTTCCATCACCACACACACATACACACAAACATACACACACACACACACACACACACACACACACACACACACACACACACATTTTTTTTTCTAAAAGCTTTAGGGTAATGTCTTAGTCAAGGTTTCTATTCCTGCACAAACATCATGACCAAAAAGCAAGTTGGAGAGGAAAGGGTTTATTCAGCTTACACTTCCATACAGCTGTTCATCAACCGAAGGAAGTCAGGACTGGAACTCAAGCAGGTCAGGAAGCAGGAGCTGATGCAGAAGCCATGGAGGGATGTTCCTTACTGGCTTGCTTCCCCTGGCTTGCTCAGCCCGCTCTCTTATAGAACCCAAGGCTGCCAGCCCAGAGATGGTCCCACCCACAAGGGGCCCTTGATCACTAATTGAGAAAATGCCTCACAGCTAGATCTCATGGAGGCATTTCCCCAACTGAAGCTCCTTTCTCTGTGATAACTCCAGCTGTGTCAAGTTGACACAAACCTAGCCAGTACAGGTAGGAAAGGATTGTCTGTGTGACCTCACATCGCTTAAACCCTTCCCATTCCCCTTGATCCAAGGCTGTGTCTACTATCATGTTGGCCAGGACACCACCACCCCCTCACCCTCCAAAGGGCAGTTCCTATACTTTCTCTGATAGTGTGTTTCCTTTTCTGAATCTTGCTTCAGTTTGGTTCTCCCATTCTCTTTCTTAAATAGACAATTTAAAAAACTATTTTTTGAACAAGTGTTTAGTCTGAGGGTTTAGATAAATAAGCTAATCACTCATGTGGTTAAAGACTCACTACCTCCTCCCAGTGACCTCATTGTCTTGGTGAACATCCTCTACACGTGCCTGGAATACAGCATGCACTTGGTAAATGTTCATGTTTTTTCCTAACTTTGATGATTAGATCATAAGTGTAGCCTCACCTACAAGAAACAAAAGAGGGTTAGAGCCGAGCCTTGGTAAGCACAGTGTGTGTTTGTGTTTCCACTAGAGACTTCCTCTGAGTACAGGAAATATTTGATGCTTTGATGGCTCTATTAGGACCAGATCCCTTTAATATACATATGTTTCTTTTATTTTTGCATGAAGTATTTTACATTTTATTTGTGGTTATATAGAAACGCATATGCACATGTTTAGTTTCTCTGTCTGTGTGTTGGCGGTTTGCATGTCGCTGTGATAAGACACCTGACAAAGGTGGCTTACATGAGGAAGGGTTTGTTTGGGGTTACATGTTCAGAAGTGTCAGACCCACCGGACAAGGAAGGCAAGGTAGCTGTTCACATCATGGTTATCAGGAAGCAGAAGGCAGAGATAAAACAAGAAAGCCATGGAACCCTAAGGACACACCTCCAGTGACTTTATGTTTCCAAAGGCTCTATCTCCTATTTTCCACCACTCCCAATGAGTCCATGGTGTTTCAAATCCTTTAAGAATTACTCCAGGGCTGGAGAGATGGCTCAGGGATTAAGAGCATTAATTAATCAGGCTATTCTTCCAGAGGATCCAGGTCCCAGCTCCCACATGGTAGCTCACTATTGTCTATAACTCCAGTTGCAGGGGATCTCATTCCTTCACACATGCATGCAGGCCATATAGCTATGAACATGAAATAAAAATAAATTTAAAGGAAAAAAAAAAAGAATTACTCCAGTTGTCAGGTCGGAGCCCTAGTGTGGTCATCATCTCTGGAAATGTTCTCATAGAAACATCCAAAGTATGTTCCACTAACCTAGATGTTCCTTAATCTAATCAAGTTGACTATCAAATTTTGGATGGGTAGGGAAAGGGGGGACACCCAGGAGGAGTTAGGAGGAGGGTGTTGAATATGAGCATTATACATTGTACAAAGGCCATACAGAGACCACCCCACCTAGGGATCCATTCCATCTGCAGACTCCAATCCCTCATCCTATTGCTGATGCCAAGAAGCACTTGTTGACAGGAGCTTGGTATGGCTGTTCCCTGAGAGGTTCTACCAGCACCTGACCAATACAGGTGCAGATGCTCACAGACAACCATTGGAATGAGCCTGTGGACCCCAATGGAAGAGTTAGGGGGAGGACTGAAGGAGCTAAAGGGGATTGCAGACTCGTAGGAAGAACAATATCAACTAACTGAACCACCCAGAGCTCCCAGGGACTAAACCATCAACCAAAGAATATACATGGAGGGATCCATGGCTCCAGATACACATGTAGCAGAGGATGGCCTTATCTGACATCAGTGGGAGGGAGGCCCTTGGTCCTGTGGAGGCTTGATGCCCCAGCATAGGGGGATGCTAGAGCAGTGAGGTAGGAATGGTTGAGTGGGTGGAGAAGCACCTTCATAGAGGCAAAGGGGAGGGGGGACAGGGGTAATGGAATAGGGAGGTTGAGGAGGGGTAACCAGGAAGGAGAATATCATTTGAAATGTAAATGAATAAAATTATTAATTAAAAAAATTAGAAAAAAATTAACCATCGCATCATGCTTCTAAAAAGAATGTGGCCAGTCATGGTGATGCGCATCCCAAGGATACACTGTTGCAGAGGCAGGAGGAAGATGAGCTTGAGGCCAGTCTGTGCTACACCTCCAGACGGGGAGATGGCTTAGTGGGAAAAGTACTTCTGCTGCAAATGTGACAATCTCAGTTTGAACCCCTGGAATCATATCGGGTGTATCTGTAAGCCCATTGTTCCTGATGGTGAGGCACGCACACACATGAGCTCATACACAAAACCATGGAAAGAAAGAAGTGAGTGGAGAGAGAGACAGAGAGAAAGACAGATAGAAGGAGGCAGAG
The DNA here is from genome assembly GCA_902729485.2 of Mus minutoides. NCBI lineage: Eukaryota > Metazoa > Chordata > Mammalia > Rodentia > Muridae > Mus > Mus minutoides. The sequence continues at coordinate 420,374 of LR753354.1, read as the reverse complement.
ACAGAGACAGACAGAGATAGATAGAGGCAGAGACAAAGAGACAGATAGGCAGAGATTAAAAGGAAGGAGGGAAGAAAGGAAAAAAGGAAGGAAGAAAGAGAAGAAGGAAGGAAGGGAGGGAGGGGAGAAGGGAGGGAAGGAGATGATTCGTTTCCTTAATAATATTCATCAAACTGCATAATACTAACTTGCCCTAGAAATTTGTGAAATTTGGCCCATTTCCCAACAGCTCTTTGAAATGTTTGGAGTTAACTCTAATTTATTCAGCTTCCTCCTTGGCCCATGTAGCCCCAGCAGGAGTTAGGAGAGGGCTAAGTGAGGACCACAAAAATGTCAACCCTGCCTGAGGCCTCAGTCCCCCGTTGGGACCATTCTGGCTCATTGGGTTTCCCATGTCTCTGTACATCAGGCACCAAGTGTGGCTTCTCTTCTCAGCCCTCAGTTCCAACTTGCAATGTCAGTGGTTTAAAAAAGCAAACGCATCCACTCCCGGAGGCCCCCTGAGGTTCACCTCCACACACAGACGCCTTTTATTTCACGGTGCTTTTAAGAAATGGCAGGTGCTGGGAGGAGGAGAAAAATGAGGCCTCTCCTCAAGGTGTTGCTACAGATGTGGCAAGCAAGGGGAGATGCCAGTGCGCGCAGGCCTCTGATTTAAGCACGTGTCTCCCGACCCACCCGGGAGTGCGGAGAAGGTGGGCACTTGCAGGCTTGCAAAGTGGACTCATCAGCGAAAAGCCATGCACCATTTTCCCCTCCTCACTCCACAAGGGCAAGAAAAGCCAAACTACCTGCTGTCCTCTGCTGGGAAGGAGCCTTCAGAGAGATTGCTCAGCATCCCTCATGCCTCCTGAGGAAAACGGACACTCTCAGGAGCAGCATCTTCAATTTCCACCTTAGAGAGATTGCTATCACTCCCTGCTGTCCACTTGTACACTGAATTTTTTTTAATTATTATTGTTCCCCTTTAAGGAGGGCTGGACTGGTGGATAGTGGAATTCAAGTGCACAGGTCTTAGCTTTTAGGGGCTCCTCCCATAGCAAGCAAAGGATCAAAGACAGTATTGACAGTCCCCCTGTAAGAAAACTTACAGAGGGACACTAGGAAGAATCCAGTCAGCTTTAATTCCAGCCAACACTATCTACTCTCTGCAATTTCATTTGCAGAAACGCCAACCTCATTGCGCCAGCAGCTCAGGGTCCGTGAAATACCGGAAGCTATCTTCCCTGACCCTAATTGTCAGTGTGGTTTTATTATGCACAGAAGCCAAAAAGCACAAACACACTCGGTGAGATCTTTATCTGGGATCTAAGAGGCACCGCAGAGCAAATGAAGTTCTGGGACAGATCTGTCTTCTGAGCTTCTGTCACTGCCCAGCACAGTGCTCTGAAGGCACCACCCACTGAACCTCTGTTTGGTTTTAGTCCCACTCTGTCACTACACTAGTTCCAATAGAGCTAGTGCACAGCTCTTCCTCCTGGAGCCTGGAGTGTGCTGACCTTTATGAACTCCAGACTGTGGCAGGACCATTCATTCTCTCTCTCATGCATATATACACATGTATAAGTACCCAAGCTCATGTGCGTGCATATAACACATAACAAGCACATACATCCATAGGGCCATGTGGTCCTATTCTGAGATTTATCAGAGTCTACACCTAAACCATGACTAAGAGACTCAACGACTTAGCAGGAATTGTTCTCCGTCATTTTAATTAGTGTAAGAACACAGAGCAGAGCATCCTAAGGAAAAATTAGTTTTAGGTTTTTCAAGGTGTTTTGTGTCTGTCTGTCTGTCTGTCTGTTTATTGTTTGTTGTGGTTTTATTTGGCTTGGATTACTCTATTTCCTTGAGACAGAGTCTCAGAAATCTTACACTAACCTCTAATTTGCTATGTAGTCAAAACTGACCTCAAACTCTTGATCCTCCGTTTATTTCTCCTGATCTGCTGGGATTATATGTATGGATAACCACATCCAGGTAATGGGGTGCTGAGGATCTAACTCAAAGTTTCATTCATGCAAGGCAAGAACTCTACAAACAGAGCTACATCCCCAACATTTTCCAGGGGTTTGAGCAATTATTTTTAATACATTTTAACTTAAAATGTAATTACTACACTTCCTTCCCTCTTCTCACTCCAAACCCTCTTTATGTTTCTCCCCTCTAACCCCTCTCATGTCTACACCCACATTCTCAAGTTGATAGTCTCTTTTTCTCTGATTATTATAGAGCCAGTTAGATGGATGGATGGATGGATGGATGAATGGATGGATGGATGGATGGATGGGGAGAGAGAGAGAAGAAGATAGACAATAGATGAATGATAGATGATAGATAGATGATACATACATACACATATACATACATAAATACATACATAAGCAAACAAATATGTAATCACAATCTGATGAGTCCACTTTTGCACAAATATATAAATACAGCCAACTGAGTTCACTCTTTGTTGTTTATGTGTATGTGGTTTTCAGGGCTGGCCACTTTGTATTAGATAACTGATTAGAACACTGATTTCTTGGAGAGGCTAATTCTTTTTCTCAGCAGTCATTGGTTGCCTGTAGCTCTTTGTCTAGGGATGGACCCCATGATATCTGCCCCTTCCACAGTAGCATGTTTATTGATGTCATTTTTTCAGGTCTTGCCTATGCAGCCATTTCTAGAAAAGGCAGTCTCACAGCAGACTTCTTGTATTGGGGCTCTTACCATCTTTCTGCCCGCCTCCTCTGCTATGTCCCATGAACCATAGGGGTAGGAGCTGTGTTGACTGCAGATGTATTTACTGAGTCTAGAATATACACGGCCCATTCTCTGCATTGTGTCTGGTTGTGGTTTTCTCTGATGATCTCCATATGCTGAAGAGAGAAGCTTCTTTGGTGGGAGTGATAGCCAAACCTGTCTCTGGGTATAGAGATAAGATTTAGGAGATAGTTGGCAATTATGCTTGTCTAACAAAGTGACAGTGGTAGATTCTCTTCTAAGATCCATGACTCTTCACTATCCCCAGGGTTTCTAGTATGAAGCATGATTTCCATCCTGTTGAATGGTCCTCTAATCCACATAGCTGTGGATTATCACCAACACTGAATACCATCATTTCACCCTATAGACATCTTGCCATGCCAATCGTTGCTGTTCATAGGTGGCAACAAAATAGAGGCTTTCAAGTTGGATGCATCTCAAATCACCCAAGTCCTGGGTCCTATTTGCATAGTGTCTTCAACAGCAGGAGCTTACCTTCAACCAAGATGAAAGCAAGGGCAACAGAAACGGCCTGCATTGCCTCAGAAGTCACTATCACATAACTATTAGGCCTATAAGAGATCACTGCCTCACTTAGCGTTTCTAAGGAGGACATGTTCAACTCCCCAACAATACATGGTAGCTTCCTTCTACCAGAGACCTTTCTAGCTCACAGCTCAGGAAGTTGTGTGAGTCCCTGAAGCCCTAGGTGTCCATCTCTAGGTGACCATCCCAACTCCCTTGAGGCCACATGCAGGGTTCTCAAGACCAAGGGACAAGATAAGTACCCTGGTGTTATCAAAAAGTCCTGATTTCTTGGGATATCTGGAAATTGCACCTTTCCTTGTTTTACTTTTTGCTGGCATCTGTATAAATCAAAGGTTTAATTAGAGAATCAATGACAATTGGCTTATGACATTTAGGGATACGTGTCTTCAAGCTTGGAAATGTACTAAGTTAAGTGGTTTCCAATTGTGGTTTATCTATGGAGTCACCTGAGATGTTTGTTTTAATTTTGATTCCTGTCAGACTTTCCCTTTGCAACAGAAATGGATCAAACTATCAGTCATGTTTTGGGTCAGTGGTTTAAAACTGCCTTAAATCACACCTTGACCAGTCTGGTCATTTGTTTCTTGCTTAGTGGGGAGGCCTTCAAGGAGACCAGAGTATGACTGAGTATCTGCCAAGACCGCACAGTGTTCTGTGCAGGACACGTGACTCTCAGCATGCCATGTTACATGCAGCAGGAGAGAAAATTTGCTTCAGCAACAGGCTCTGAAGAGGATCAGTTCCTCTCAGAAAACTCGAAACTGCTCAATCCTGATACTTCCTCTCATCCCAGGCATGCTGAGGTCCATTGAGGTGGAGACAAATGTCAGAAAGTCACTTCTTCTACATAGTAAACCTCTGTCAGATAGAGAGCTGGCAAAGATTGTCTCCCATTAGATAGCCAGTTTCTTCATTCACTTAACTGTTTCCTTTGCTGTAAGGAAGATCTATTAATTTCATGAGGTGCAGTGTGTTGACTGTTGGTCTTATTTCTTGAGCAGCCTTTCCCTTGGCAAGTCCTTGCCTATATCTGTATCTTGAAGTACTTTGTCTATTGTTTTTTTTTCTCTAACAGTTTCAGAGTTTCAGGTCTTATATGACAGTCTTTGATCCATTTGGGTTGGTGTTTATGCATAGTGAGAGAAGCATAGTGAGAGAAACTTTCATTCTTCTAAGTATTCTCTCTCATTTATGGTTTCTGAAGCTAACATGGCCACATTAAATCATACATGTATTTATTAGGTGAATATATACATGAAATTGTCTACAAGAATAAAAGGGGCAAATGAAAATGAGATATCACAAGAAAATGGGGTGCAGGGGATGAAAGGGGCTGAAAGAATATCCTCAACACATAATAAGTACCTGTAAGAAACTCTTTAAAATAATAATGATAGGTTGTAGAAAAGATCCTAAATATAATTGAAGAATATCAGGGCCTACATACATCACCATGGCTGAACAACTTCTGCCTTCTGCTCAAATCACCAGTAGCCTCTTTACAAATCCTCCTTTCACTAACTAGCCTGGAAAATCCAGTTCTTTCCATCATTTTCCAATGATTTAGCATATTAAATTTTGTAATAAGTCTTCCACGAGCTGCCGTAAAAGAAGAGGATTATATAAATACGTATCTACTGTGTTGTGCTGGGTGCCTAGTGCCTTCATGCTAAGTTAGTCACATTCAGTGTATGAAAGGGCAGAGTCCAAAACACAGACAAAATCCTGTAGAAAGTCAGGGAAGATAAAACACTATTCCTTAAATTCCTTTCTTCAGATGCTCTACTGAGTCCTGAGAAACATGTTACATAGGATCATGTTCATGCATTGTACAGTAATACATCTTCATAATGCCATAATGCAAATAAAACAAAGACCACCTACATAACCACGTGATAACTATTAGAGGTTTTATTATAGAAAATGATGGGCTACCTTAAAAATACTCTTTCTAAAATATGTTCATTGAAAACAACTTGAATTTTTAATTAGTATTTTAAAATACTTCCTTCTTTTCTTGTACATTTGTGGGGAGTTGGAAATTTTATTTGTTAAATCGTCTTGTTTCTAATGTTTAGCTCTGATATCTACACAGAGAGAGAGAGAGAGACAGACAGACAGACAATTATACCATTGGGGCAGCCATTGTATTTAATTAGTTGTTTCACTACTCCTTTTGAGCCTCTCCTAAAAATTAAATATTCACCCGAGAGCTTCTAAAACTTACTACTACTCTAATTTCCTTACTATCGATCCAAAATAATAAGGATTTTTAAGTTAATAAACATAATAAATGATGTAGCTGATGGTCTCTGGGTATAAGAATTCATAGAGTGTTCTAATGGACTTGGGAGTATCTATGGATACATGACAGACAGGATTTTAAAGTTTCACATCTTCGTTGTCTCAAGGACATTCAATCCACTGCAGATTCTTTAAGGTCAATCCCCTGCAGTTGCTGGTTATATTGGCATTTCATTAGACTTGAAGTGGCATCTTCAATTCCCTCCTGCCTCTTGTAATTAGCCAAGAAAGATCCAGAGCCAGAGGAAATGGTTTATAGGAGTTCGCTGGCTTTTCAACTCACCCTGGGACTAAGCAGACTCATCAGGGATCGCACTAGAAAAGGCAAAAGTGAGCATGCTCAGGAGCATCGCCCACACCTGGCTCTTGAGGTGAAATTAATCTAACCTCAGAACTTGGAGTCGGCTCCTAAGAAATAGTGTAACTCATTCCAGGCATTTTTATTCCTTGACGTTAACAGATGGTAAAGATTTAGAAAGCTTTTTTAAAAAAAATAATGGGCAACTTTCAAGGTCTGGCAAATGATACATAGTGGCCATCGTTGGAGAGTATAACAACAGTGTGATTGACAGAACAAGGGGACAGCAAGTACCACATTCCCTGACAATCTGCCCCCCACATGGAGGAGCAAAGTCTCTCTGCCCTTTGGACAATACTGTTGAAGCTGTGAAGGTCCCTTACTACTCCATCCCCAATGCTGTCGGTCACAGAAAGTAACTACTGGAAAGGACCCATCTGAATTGTGTGAAAGTTCAGGATTGAAGTCGTTACCTCAAGTATTCTTGAGATATATGTGAAGTGGAACATACATAGCTATATGTATATATATTGATAATATATATCTTCCATTACTGCACAAAAATGTGCATTTTGTAAGGATGTTTTACACATATGCATCATTGTAATGTGTTCATATCCACTTTCATCCTTCCTTCCAAGTCTGCTGGTCTTCATCCTCCTTCCAAATAATTCCCCTTCTACTTTATATCATATGAGAGAAAACACCTACTATTTGTCTTTCTCCCCTAACTCTTTGTTTTCCATCCCTTCAATTGTCTTCCTACTTCCATAATGCACATAATTTTTTTTAGATTTTGATTCTGCACATATGAGGAAATATGTACTATTGGTTGTGAACCTGCCTTGTTTTGCTTAACACGATTGTCTAGTTTCACCTCCAATGGTGATGAGGGGACAAAAATACCCTAACAAAAGTGACTTTAAAGGGGAAAAGGTTTGTCACTCTCCTTCACTGCAGGAAATGCGGGGAGGAACTTGAAGCAGGTAGCCACACCCACAGTTGAGAGCAGAGAGATAATGAATGTATGTGTGCTTTTAATTGATGTCAGATGCAGTCGATATTAGTTGTCACAATGCTGACCTCCAGTCCCATCTGCTTTCCTGAAAAGTGAAAATTATGTTCTTCCTCACAGCTGCATAAACTTCCACTATGTGTTTATACTCCATTTTCTTCAGTCATCCCTCTGCTCATGGTGTCTAGGCTACACCAGCCTTTTCAAACCTGCTAGCTTCTCTAACCCTTACAGCCTAGTGGCTAAGCACCATTAATACCCCTATGTGAAGAGGGAGTGATCATGCCACAGTGATTTTAAGTTCCTTTCCATCAGTTACATGACTAGGAAGTGGTGGCACCAGAATTAAAATCTCAACCAGCTTGAGACACAAACCCACCCAACAACTGTTTCTAATGACCTGGAAACTAGGTTTGGCTTTACAGTTAGTTGTTAATGGCTGGGGGGGGAGGGGGAGAGTGCCTCCTTGACCATAAGCAAGTATCTCTTCTATGTGATTGCAGTTGATTTGTGAAAGCTTCCTTAGAATCTATGTGCATATTGGTCTATGCCTTTCTTTCTCACAGTTACCCCTGTGGGGTTTGTATCTGCATATACCCTGGGCTGGTAAAACATTCTTCCCTTCTTGTTCTCTCTAGAAAGGTTTATATAAAACTGATATCATTATATCCTTAAATGTTTGGTAAAGTTTATTTTTAAACAAATTAGAAAAACTGAAAAGAGCAATATGGTACCCTTGGGTATCTGTGGGGACTCTTCGGGACTCCCTACAGATACTACGGATGCTCTGACCCTTTATAAAATTGCTGTGGTGTTTGCACATAACCTATGTACACCCTCTCATAAGCTCTAAATCACTGCTGGTTACTTACAATTTCCTATACAATGTAGATGTGGTTTTTAAAATGGCCGTTGTACTATATTGCTTAGGGGAGAATAACAAGAAAAAGACCAAATGCAAGTTTTGAACCAAATGTTTTTGAACCTCAGCTGGTTGAGACCACAGCTACAGAACCTGTAGTTACGGTGATCTGGCTGTTTCCCAACGTATAAAGGTTACACTTCTATGTCCACAAATTGAGTGTTAGACTTGTTTGTGACAAATCACACAATGATGGTTTTGTGCATCAAAAAGGGGTAACCAGAGTCTGTGTGGCCCCAGAGAGTCTCTCAGACATTTGCTGTCCACCAACCACAGAGCTGTCTGGCCAACCCCAGGCTCAAATCTGCAGCTCAGATCTTAACCATGTTGCTGTTAAAGTGAACAAAATCCACTCTGCATTCACTTCTAAGACCTGCCTCCTGAGCCCAGCCTTTGTCTGTTATGCTTCCTTCCTCTGCCTCCACAATCCCTTGTGTCTCTGGACCAGTGACATCTTTCATGGTCACTTCTTCTTTCCTAGTGAACAGCAGCAAACACATCGTCAGGAAGTTCCGAGGACACCTGCGCACCAAGATTGAGTCTGGGGAAGGAACGGTCCCTGTACGGGGCCCCAGTGCGGTCCAGACATGGGATGGCATCCTGCTGGGGGAACAGCTCATCACCATGTCCTGCACAGACAAGATTGCCAGGTAAGAGCCCAGTTAGCTGTTCTCTTTCAAAGGTCAGCTACGGACACCAACAGGGACAGCCAAATAGCAGGTCCAAACTAGGTCTTAGCGTTTGAGTGGGGCCAGAGAAATACAGTGCTTGTCATCTGGGACTCTTGTGCCTAAGGCCTTGGTGTACATGTTCCCATGCATGTGCATGCTGTGTAAGTGCACACATAGAGCAGCATGCAGAGACCAGAAGTCAATGCTCAGTGCCTTTCCCAGTCTTTCTCCACCTTATCTTTTGAGATAGAGTCTGTCCCTGAACCTGGACCTCACCAATGGGCTAGACTGGCTGACCAGAGAGTGCCAGGAATTTTCCTATCTGTGATGCCCCCAACCCAACACTGGGATTATAAGCACACACCACCACACCAAGCTTTTTATGTGGGTTCTGGTATGTAAAACTCAGACCCTTATGTCTGAGCAGCAAAAACTGTACCAGTTAAGTCATCGCCCCAGTCCATGCCCGTCTTTATTTTCATTCCATGTGCTTGAAGCAAAAACACCTTTAGAGTGTATGTTCCAAGCTATTTCTAGTTTCCATAGCAAACATTCAAAACCTCTGACTTAAGGATTAACTCTACTTATGGTGCAATGATTGTGATACATTAGTTTTATGAGAAAAAATATATCTGCCATCTCTGAATGGTGTGATCATTGTCAGGACACAGACCTGATTAGGGACCCAAGTGGGCTTTTCTCTGCCATGTCTTTTACTTTACACGAAAAGTGTTTCTAAAGCCTCCACGGGCTGCAGCTAGTTCAGAAATGGTCTTGTCAGACACCCATGAAATGGGCTGGGGAGGCTGGGCTTGGGGGAACAAAGGCCAAGGACCGAAGGAAAGTAGGAATCATCTTACATACAACATTCTCAGCTTCCTGCCACCAGTAAGAGGATCTAGAGAGTATAAGCTGTCCCCCACAATCCCAAGAGATCCTCCAGTAAATCAAAGCCCCAGGAAGCACAGGTTATGTTCTTGGTACCCAGCCAAGACCTGGGGATATCCCACATGTTCAACCAAGATACATAAGCCAATTGATCCTATGTGAAGTTGTATGCCTGAAGAGATGGCATTCATTCTACTGAAGAGAACACAAAGCCAGGGGAGAGGAGGGTTAAATTCTGCCTGCATTTCAAGGTAGGGGCATCAGACATGAGACAATGTAGGGTATACAGTGTCACCTCAACCCTCAGAAGTCAACATCCCAGGTTTCAAGTAGGTAGAGGATGCCTTGTAGACTTGCTCCTGGATACCACTCTCTGAGGATTCTGAGGCTACAGCAGGGAAAACATGAGCCTCTATCAACAATGATTCTAAATTCTCGTGGGAAATTACCAAGAAGCTATAGAAAAAAAAAAAAGAGTACTATTTAGGCTCTGACTTTGATTGCCCCTGGCTTGGTAGAACAAAGAGAGGGCTCAATGACCGTAAATCAAAGCAGTGATTTCTGTATCACAGGGAACAGCCTAGATAGTCTTCAAACAGCTCATCTTTGAAAAGAAAATGTATTCCTCTTTGCAATATTTTCATCTATTCTTGGAGAAATAGGGGGAAAAAGCAGACTTTTCACTTTAACAAAAAAAATTCTCTTGATACCCTCAGACAACGCTAGTTTTCTAAGTTAATTCTATGTCTCCACAGAAAAAAATGAAGTAAATTAATGGTACAGAAATGAAGTCTTGTCTCAGAGATCTTAAACATCGATAGACAATGAATTAAACAGGGGCTACAAAATCCGCCTTATATTGGTTGATGGCGAATCTATCAATGGGAATGCTCCAAAGACGTGGTTTTATCTTTTTAATAAAATCCCCTTTGGAAAAAAAAAAGCAGTCCATATTGCATCAGCTCCAGGGATAGTCAAATGATATCCGTAGTAGTCCACAGATAGTCAATTGTAGACTATTGTCTCTTGGTATTGTTGTTGTTGTTGTTGTTGTTGTTGTTGTGGTGGTGGTGGTGGTGGTGGTGGTGGTGGTGGTGGTGGTGGTGGTGGTGGTGGTGGTGGTGACGGTTTGAGATTTTCTGTTTGGTTTGGTCTGATATTTTTAGGTTTGTTCGTTTGTTGTTTGGGGGACAGAGTCTCAATGTAAAACGCTAGCAGTCCTGAAACTCACTGTATAGATACCAAGCTGTTCTTGACTTCAAAGGACTCACCTCCCTTGACTTCCTGGATGCTGGAATTAAAGGTCTATACCATCACAGTCATCTTTCTCTTGGTGTTCTTGAAGCAGGGACTCACCACGTAGTACAAGCTAAGCCAGAACTTACTACGAAGCCCAGACTGCCAGTGATACTCCTATCTCAGCCCCCTGGGTGCTAGGATATCTCTCCACTCCTGACTTCTAGGCCTTTTATTTTATTTTATTTTACATCCTGACGACAGTTTCCCCTCCCTACACTCCATTTTCCTTCAGCCAGCAATGGCATATCATATCAAGTTGCTGTAAGACTAGGCACCTCCTCTTCCATTGAGGCTAGACCAAGCAACCCAGTAGAAGGAAAGTACCCCAAAGGCAGACAACAGAGTCAGAGAGAGCTCCTGCTCCCATGGTTAGGGGTCCCACAAGAACATCAAGCAACACAGTTGTAATAAATGTGCAGAAGGCCTGGGTGAGTCACACGCAGCCTCTCTGGTTGGCCGCTTAGTCTCTGTGATCCCCTGTGAGCCCAGGTTAGTTGATTCTGTGGTTGTTCTTGCGATGTCCTTGACCCCTCTGGCTCCTATGATCCTTTCTCCCCTATTCTGCAGGATTTCCTAAGCTGTGCTTAATGTTGGCTCTAGGTCTCTGCATCTGTTTTCATCAGTTGCTGGGTGAAGCCTTTCTGATGGCAATCCTCTTTGCTAGATGCCAATCATTTCTTTTCTGTTTGTTTTGTTGTTTTGTTTTGTTGCTGTTGTTGTTTTGGTTTTGGTTTTGCCATTCATGTTTGGTTCTAACATGAGTCACTGGACTATCCAGCCTCTGGCTCCTGGCCCTCCAGCCTCCAGGCAGTATCAGGCTTAGGCTCCTTCTCATGCCATGGGTCTCAAGCTGGACCAGTCATCGGTTAGCCACTCCCATGGTTTCTGTACCACCTTTACCCCAGCAAATCTTGTAGGCAAGACAAATTGTAGGTCAAAGGTTTTATAGCTGGGTTAGTTTCCCAATATCAGGAAGTTTTGTCTGGTTATAGGAGACACAGCTGGTTCAGGCTTTATGTCCCCCCATTGCTAGGACTCTTAGCTGGGGTCACCCTCATTGATTCCTGGGAGTTTCCATTGCCCCGTGTTTCTAGATTTTCCCAGAGAGGCCCTTGATTCCAATTATTTCTCCCAGTACTCTCTCCCTCCCCCCTCAGGTGGAGACACCTTATCCCTCCTGTTTCTGTCCTGACTCCCACCCCTGCGTAGCCTCCTCTCCCCATGCACCCACCATGTCTATTCTGTCTCCCTTTCCCAGTAAGATTCACACATCCCCATCCCCATTTTTTTAAAGAAGGCAAATGCTGGGGGAAACTGTAATGTCTCTACTGCTGCTGGCTGCGGAGAGACCACTCGCTGAATTTACCCAGAAATCAATCCCCTGGCACCACGTGGGTTCACACCATCAGTTCCCAACCACTCATCCCCTCCTTGTCAGACGTAGTGACAGTAGGTGGAGACAGGACAGGACAGAGGAGTGTGATGGATGCCAGGGCTTAGAGATGCCCTCAAACCCTTGTTCCATCTCCTCACGCCCACCTCCCAGTTTCATATGAGCTTCATCTCCTCTTCTGCCTCTCTTACTTTCTCTGTTCTGTCAGTCTCCTCTCTCCTCTTCCTCTGTCTTTCTTGTTGCCTCTGTATCTTGTCCATCTATCTCTGTATCTTTCTAACTACCCCCCTCTTTCTGTGTCTCTAATCCTCCCCCTCTCTCTCTTTGTGTGTGTGTGTGTGTTTGTGTGTGTGTGTGTGTGTGCATGAGTGCTCACATGTGTCTGTCTGTGTTTGTGTCTGTCTGTCTGTCTCTATTTCTGTGTGTGTCTCTGTCTCTCTGTCTCTCTGTGTGTCTTTCTCTGTCTCTTTATGTCTCTCTGTGTGTCTCTCTCTGTCTCTGTCTCTCTCTGTGTCTCTGTGTCTCTCTCTGTGTCTCTGTGTCTCTCTCTGTCTCTCTCTCTCTCTCTCTCTCTCTCTCTCGTTTTCCTCTCCCCATTTCTCCTCTGTCTCTCTATTTCTCACTCTCCCTGTCCCTCGCTGTTTGTCTGTCTCCCTTTGTCTCAGTATCTTTCTATCTCTCTCTTCCTCTTCCCTCCACTCCTCCATCCTTTTCTTCCTCACTTTCATCCCTCCATCTCTTTACTGCTCCACACACGCTTCTCGGTGAGTTCCTGAGGCTCACACTAAGTGGTCAGCTTCATCCCTTCGCCCAGCATGCCATTCTTCCCTATGCTGCAGGGAATGCTGGGAAAGTTGCAGCCTTATGCTTCTCATAGCTCATCCCATCACACAGCCTGTCTCCTGCCCTGAAATGGTAGGGGTGCAGTGCCTAATGCTGCTGCTTGTGTCTGAGTGAGCCTGACCTTCATGCGATCGCTGATGCCACTTGATTTGCATGGTGTCTGTCACAGTGAGATGCGCACGATGGCTCTTGATAAACAGTGCTTATTGGTAATGATGATGAGGACAGGGCAGTCATGACCATCACAGTGACAGAAATAATATACCCACTTTAAATAGTTCTTCCTGGATCGGGCTAAAGCAACTGGCATAGAAACACTTCCTTTGGCATGGGAGTCCCGTACCCCCTCCACAGGCAGACCCTGAGCAGAAGATGTGGATATGACTGCTCATACAGGGAGCTATTTCACCACAGAGGCACGCTTGCCACTTTTGAGCAGGAACATATGTTACGCTGATGGTTCAAGACCATAAGCATCTGCAGCGTGCATTATTTGTACAAAGGCTTCACAAAGAGGCAGCCTGCTAATGTATGTGTTCATCTGTTTTCTAGCCTGTAGGAAAACAAAATTTCAACCTAGGGCTTAAATAATGTTCAAAACAGAGGGCCTTCACACACACACAAATACAGATGAAAGCTGCTCACTGGGCCGATTAGTGGTGCTCAGTGCCCTGGACAGTGAGGCTGTGAGTACCCAGAGGCAAGGAGCCGTGGTCTATAAAATACTCGAGAGGACACACTTGGCCGTGTGTATAGCCCACAACACAGGCTGTACCGCACCCAGTATCACACCACATAGGAACCAACTGGACTCTCAGGAGAACAGTATTAAATTTTCAAGCAGTTTTGAAAATCAGATGTTAAATACAGTCATTATTAAAAACAAAAAAAAATACACAAACTTCCGCAAAATTATGCTAGAAGCAATAAACACTGCAAATTTGCCACTTCAGAAGTATCTGGCCAATTTGTATGCTTTTGAAATTATTTACACCTGCTACATCGTCCACACAGAGGAACACTGTAACATTTTCACAAGTCATGAACTGCTGCCCAAGCCAGTGTGCCTCCTGCTGGGTCTGTGCACAGTGGCCTCAGGCTGGCAGCTCAACATTAGTCAAGACAGAGCACTTAGGCCATGAGAACTGGCATAAGCTTCAGGAGCAAGCTCTGTGCTGTCTCTGAGGGGAGGAAGCTAACTGCTACCAGTATATTAAGACCAACAAGTGTAGACAGAATCTAGAAGAAATTCCTGGGAGGTTGGCTTTGCATCTATTGTCTGTTTTTAGGGATCTTCATTCTTTCTTTGAATTTATCCTTCCCTCCAAACTCTTAAGTTCCGGTGAACAGGGAACCCCTGACTCCCTCTCTCCTTCTGGGGTGTGTGTGTGTGTGTGTGTGTGTGTGTGTGTGTGTGTGTGCTTGTCTGTGTGTGTGTGTGTTTGTCTGTGTGTCTGTGTGTGAGTCCGTGTGTGTGTGTCTGTCTGTGTCTGTGTGTGTGTCTGTATGCGTCTCTGTGTGTGTGTGTATGTCCGCATGTGTCTGTGTGTGTCTGTGTGAGTCTGTGTGTATCTGTGTATGTGTCTGTATGTGTCTGTGTGTGTCTGTGTTTGTGTGTGGTGTGTGTCTGTGTGTGTGTGTATGTGTATATGTGTCCATGTGAGTCTGTGTATGTCTATATGTGTTTGTGTGTGTCTGTGTGTGGTGTGTGTCTGTGTGTGTATGTGGAGGGGTGTGGGTGTGTATACATGTGTTTACAAGGACACATACAGTTTCTCAATGACATCTCCACTTCTGTTGTTGTTGTTGTTAAGATAAGGTCTCTCACTGAGCCTGAAATCCTTGACTCGGCTAAAGTGACTAGTCAGGGATCCTCCTGTCTCAGCCATCCCCCAGTGGTGGTGTTACAAGCACATGCTACCACGCCTGTTTCTTTGTTGTTGTTTCATGTGGGTTCCGGTCCTCGTGTCTGAAACGCAAGCACTTTACCCAGTGAGCCATCCCCCCATGTCTTTATCCACTCAACACATTCAGTGACACCATCACCACCTGCACATACAAGTTACTGAGTTGATGAAAGAAGCAGAGACAGTCAGGAGGGACAGTGGGAAATGTCAATCAACAAGAAACTGAACTATTACTCAAGACCACACAGCCTCAGATCCCCTGTGAGCAGGTCCTCAGAGTGCCTTGCTAAGTTGAAAGAGGTTTGCAGTGGGTAGAAACACTAACCGTGTGGCTGGCAGACACTACCTTGTGTTTGCCCTTGTTGCTGATGTATTGTGACTTTTCTGAGGAGGTGTAAAACTGACCACTGTCTTCAAAGAGATAGCACCAATACCCAAACGTGATTCATTCAAACTCATCCTGTGAGGTGAAATGCATCTGTTAAGGTTGCAATGGAGTGCAGGCAGCTACAAACAGCTAAACCCCCAATCCAAGGCAGGGAACCACCCACCTACCAAGTTCCTATTCTATGTGGGCCTAAATCTACTGCAGAATTGACACAAACCTGGACTCCGAGTACTACTTAGTATTACAACAGTAGGGTAACTATACATTCAAGCACCATAAGGCATAAACAAAACCAGTCTCTGGGAAACATATGTTTCCATGTGCCCCATCCTTGCCCTTTACTGCTGCTTTCAGTAAATACTGCCTAGCCCTGGGGAAAGTGGTGTACCCAGTTTTCTACATGATGGAGTCATTGTAGCCAAGATCCAGAGGGTCAGGCTTGCTACATGCCTACACTATGTTCAGGAACCAACTCACTGGTGACATGAATACTGTTGAGATTCATAGTAAGAAGATATTTGAAGCACCATTGGGATTCAAGAGGAAGAGAAGAGCCCAGGTTCTGACTCACCAGCTGCATCACAGTGACTCTCTCGGGGTATCTAGTGGTGTGCCTGGGGGTCAATGGTTGGTAAATACTAGCTAAATAATGACTGAAATCTCCTCCCTCTACAGGAAGTTATAAAACTTTAATATGTACAACGTAATTCACTATGGTGTAGAAACTAGTGTTTTGCTCTGTGTATGGTGATAGCATGGGTGTGTGGTGTATTGCATGTTTCTGTGCGTGCACGTGTGTGCGTGTGTGTGTGTGTGTGTGTGTGTGTGTGTGTGTGTGTTCGTGAGCACATTCAGGGCAGTATGCACATGTGGGTGTGTGAATGTGAAGAGCAGAGGCAAGGGTCCAATTCTTCCGTTCCTCTCCACCTTATTTTTCAAGAGCCAGTGTGTCTCGCTGAACCTAGAGCTCACCAATTCAGCTCACCTAGGCAGTCAGTGAGCCCAAGGATCTGCCTGTCTCTGCCTCCGTGGCACTAGAGCTACAGATATATGCCCTGTAAACAGGTTTTTAATCTGAGTGCCGGGAAACTGAACTCAGGTCCTTGGGCTTGCGTGGAAAGCATTTTTACCAACTGAGCCACCTCCCCAGCACCTGAAAACTAATATTTCTTAAAGATTGTAATCTTTTCACCAAAGCTAAGAAGTTATTTATGCTGCCCATAGGTTTTAGGGAGGTGTTTAATATCAAATGAACCTACTGATTTTTCTCTTCAAAGAAATAAGTCTTATCTCCCATGATGCTTGGAGCCCAGTTCTGCAATATTTAGTAACACAGAACTGCTTCTCTTAGTAAATGCGGTTCCATTTGAGCACTATAAAAAAAAATGAGTCCATATGACTTTTTCTCACCCCTTATTTCACATGTTAAGATGAAAACAATTCCGTAAAATGGTGTTTTTAATTAAGGTGGAGGAAGCACATCAACTAGACCAGTCTGTGGTTCTCTTTGCAAATTCCCTGAGATACTGAAACAAAATGAACCAGAGCCTGAGTTATCCAAGGATCCAAACAATTAGCACAGCTATATCATCTCCCACATGCAGATCAAAATATTACATGGGCTCCTCTGTTTGAGATCAATGGCACCTCCATGATGGTATTGCTAAGTAACAACAGCCATTCTTCTGGGTACAAAATTTTATGAGTAAAAATTGATTTCATTTTACAGTGCCAGTGGTAAGATCAGTTTTACGGGGAAAACAAGAAAATGATTCAGAAAGCTTGAGTTTCTACAGTGTGGTATCGTGAGCTGTAAAATACCAGTGCACAGAAAACCTTTACCTTTAGTTACTCACCAGCTAAGGTTTGAAAGTATTCTTCCTTCTTTCTAGAAATTGGGGCTCTCTCTAGAACTCCATCTTTTCTAGCACCCTGTCCTTCCTTCCATCTGTACAAAGATAGCTAGTACCCAAGGTAGACAGTAGTAGCTCTCATAGTGGACTACACCCTGATGGTTCTAACTCCTTATCAAGAGATAAGACCCTCACTGGAACATCAACCAATCCCCTTGATGGCCCATATCATGATTATTTTTATGAGACCTTAATGCTTCTCTAAGAATTAT
This sequence comes from Mus minutoides, assembly GCA_902729485.2. Taxonomy (NCBI): domain Eukaryota; kingdom Metazoa; phylum Chordata; class Mammalia; order Rodentia; family Muridae; genus Mus; species Mus minutoides. The sequence continues at coordinate 403,012 of LR753354.1, read as the reverse complement.
CCAATAAATGAATTTTTCTTTATAACAGTACATTACCACTATATTTTTCTTCACATGTATGTACATGCATCATCTGCACACACACATACAGAAAGAGAGAGAGAGAGAGAGAGAGAGAGAGAGAGAGAGAGAAACATACACATAGATACACACACATTAAAAAATAAAAGTAAAAGAAAATTAAGTTAAAACCCTAGAACTAAAGAACGTCTTAAACATAAAGGCTAATTCACAAACCCTGTGTAGAAAGAACTACCTCCATTATGAGTGACATAATTTCACAGAAAACTGACCTAAATCTGTGGCCTAAGTGTCCCTGTAATCAAAGCACTTAGAAGGCTGGGCCAAGATGATCTCAAGATCAAGGCCATCCTGAGCTATGTAGAGAGACCCTAGAGTACTTGCATGATAGTCAAGGCTTTGGGTCCCATCCCCAGTATAATATAATAATAATAATAATAATAATAATAATAATAATAATAATAATAACTTGTAAAATCTCCCAGGTAAAAGAGTATGTCTTGATCAAGAAAGTATCAAGGCATATACATACATATGCTTTGTGTCCTCATTTCTCTACAATATGAGACAGGAGGATTGCCATAAGTTTGAGACAATCCTAGAATATATATGGAGTTCAAGGCCAACCAGGACTATGGAGTGAGAGTCTGTCTTAAGAAAAGAGAAATACCATAAAGAAATATTAGGAAAATATAAAGGAATGGAAGCTAATATCCCAACTGTCACTATTGCTATATTCCTGTTAATCTTTTTTTAACTCACATTTTTCCCTACAGCTAAGATATTTTTTAATGTGTTGAAATTGGCTTACAAACTGTTGATCAAAACTACAATCATGGCTCCTTGTTAAAATAACCAGCACTTTAGTGTGAGAGTACTACTGCTAGTAGTTATGCTGCCAGCTGCTTCCATCCCTGTTACTGGATGCCTGCACTGTTTCCAGGTTGTTGCTACTATGAGCCCCTGTGTAAACACTTTGTTCTAGATCTCAGCTTTCCTATGTAGGATCTGAACTGGAGGATAAATAATGGCTTTTCAAAATAAAGGGCAAATGACAAGATGGAATCCCCTGGGATGCAGGCAGTTGAATAGACACCTCTAAAGATGTGTGTCATTCCAGAACCTATGACTCCAGCTTCACATGGCAGAATTAAGTTGGACAGAGTAATGGAGGCATGTACCCTACCTCAGATGGCTTCTAGATGCAGCCACATGTGTCCTTTTAAAGGAGAGGCAGAGAAAGTATGGGGACAGGCATACGAAAGTGCACATGGCAGAAGACAGAGTTTGGAGTGATGTGGACACAACCTAAGAGCATCAACAATTGTCACCAGCAGCTGGAATTTTGAGGGTAGATCTTACCCAGAGCCTCCAGGGGAAGTACAGCCAGGCAGGCTGACAGCTTGATTTCAGACCTCTGATCTCCAGAATCTGCTATTAGGGGCCATCTTGAAGCAGTCGTGTGCTATGGATGTCTTAGGAAAGCAATACATTATGAGAAAAGTTACTTATGTATCCTAACTCTGGAAAATCATGAAGCCAGATAGAAATTACAGTGAAGTGTGTTCCTAAAATCACAGGTCAAACAGCACCCTTAACCACTGAGTGGATCTACAGAAAGTGGGTTGTTTCACCTCATCAGTGAAAATTGACCTTCAAAACCACAAAATTAAAGCTGGGTAGCACATCACCAATCAACAATGGCCCGTGCATAGAGGAATGGATGGTGATAGCTGTAACCACAGCCACGTCCCAGTCTGCATGGTTTGTTTTCATACTCTGAGCAGCCGCTCTCACAGGCAACAGCCACAGGCTCCTTAAAGAATGGGGAAACCAAAGCAGGAGTTGAATGGCACATACAAATCTAAATCTTCTGGAACTAATGTCTCTTTAGATATGGCTTCTGATTTTAAGCACCTGAACCTGATTATTGATCACAACGTCTCTTTAAATAAAGGTATTAAAACTTTCTCCATTAGAAAAAGAGGAGGAGGAAGGTGAAAGGAGGAGGAAAAGGAAGAGGAGGAAGAGGAAGAGGAAGAGGAAGAGGAAAAAGAGCTGCTTTCTGGAGAAGCAGACACCCAGCTGACTGTCCAATTTATATTGTGACTGTGAATGGGATGCTCACTGTCCAAGCAAAGAATGTTCCACATTCTCTCAAAGCTGCTCCTTTTCTGCACCTAGGACCCTAAGGGGAAGTTCTGACTTCCTTCTTTCTTAATTTGTTGGCAGACTCCTCATCTGTAACATATTACACATTCCATAGAATTCCAAAGAGGATGATGTACCATTTTTTCATGTCTTTTTTTTTTTTTTTTTTTTTTTTGGTGGGGGCCATAGTCCTGGAGATTCAATCTAGAGCTCCAGGCACACAAAACAAGTACTCTATCACTGAGTCACATTCCTAGTCTCCCCGACCTCATTTTTGAGGCAGGTTTCCCCATGTAGCCTAGGGTGGCCCTGTTGGTCTTGAGCCCATGGTAGCCCTGCATCGATCTCCCAAAAGGCTGAGACTAACATCACTCACAACTCTGCTCACCTCAAAAACCTTTCTACCATTATTTCACTTGGAGCTCTGGTGACTTTTATAACTGCTTTTAAGAAAGTCTTGTACAATCTCTCATGATGAAAACAAGAGTGATCAAGTGGATGATACTTATCAAATCCAGAAGCAATTGCAACAAATCAAAGATCGTGTGGCATCTGCCAGCCCTGTGACTAGTGGGAACACCCACTGAGGTGGCCAGAATTAGCCCAGTTAGTATGCCCCAGACACACACACACACACACACACACACACACACACACACACACACACGGCTGCCTGCCTCCCAGACTCTGCTCAGGGATGTGGACACCGCAGAGAACTAAGAATCCAGTTCTACAAAAGAAACATGGCTATCTCATCAGTGAGTAAGAATAGCATGGTTACAGAAAGAAAACAAGAGAGTGAGCCAGCGTAGCCTGAAACAGTCCTGGGTATCCTAATGAATGTCTGGGGAGAGGCACTGTGCAGGCAGCCAGCTGGATGCGATGCCTCCACATGGGAGAAAGTACACAGACAAAGCCAGAGAGCAGGGGAGATACTCGAGAGCAGCCCTTGCCGGGAACATAGTAGTATATAACACAGGCAATAAGGCCACTAGTGTAATTATGGTATCTTTTCTTTCTGTGAATATACAGTGATTTATTAAGTCAGGTCTATACTAAAGGGTAGCACACTTTCAGTCTTCTTTTGTCATCTTTAGTTTTGCTTTATATTTATGACAAATCTGAAAAGACTATCCTGATACATATACCCTGGTAATTTATTAAAGCATTGCTTTAGGATGAGCTCTTACCAGTCCTGTTATTGAGTCAAAGGGTTATCACTCTTCTTTATCTGATTTAAAAAAAAAAGTGGAGCATGGTTAATCAACTAGGAATGGATTGGCCAAGTGATGGTAGCTTGTATTATTACCTGTCCTCATAAAAGTGGAGGGAAGGTGGTGTGACACATAGGAAATATGTGGAGGAAACAACTATTAACCCCCAGATGGATATAAAATTGATTTTCTGTGGTGTCTCAGTGGATTGGAAAGCAGACAGTATTAGTGTGGCCATGTTCCAATGGAGACAGGCAGGCTTCAAACTTTAGCAGCAATGGACTCACCTGGAGGACCTGTTAAACCTGTGTTTACAGCGGCTAGACTTCTCCCCAGAGGTCCTCATTTCCCAGGTCGCTCATGGGGCCTGAGAGTATGTGTTTCAGTCGAGTGCCCAGCCTTGCCTGTGTCTCTCAGGTACCACACTTAGAGGATCACTGAGCAGACTACTGCTCGAAGCAGCAAAGAGTGGTTCAGGATGGCCCGAATGACCCAAGTATGCATTTATATTTTATCTGACTTTTTTACTCCAAAATTTTCATTAACTACTCAGATGCTAAACTTCAGCACTGAATGACTTTAGAATAATGTGGCAAAAAAATTAAGTAAATAAAAAAGAAAATTTAAAAGCCAGGAATAAATAAGCAAAAACCGGCTTGCCCAGACTCACCCCCAATCAATCAGATAAGAATGTATTTGGACACTGTGCTGGTTCGTTTGTGACTACTTTGTAGCAGAATTTTGCCTGTCCAATAACTTTAAATATTAATACAACAAGAAGCCTGTGATTGGGCAGGGAAAAGAGAGGCAGAGCTAAGAGTTGCAGAGACAGGGAGTGACAAGGTGGAAGAGAAGGAAGCGAGATGGAGGACGAACAGGATGATTCAGATTCTGTGTGGCTTTAAATAGCCACAGGTAGATACAATATCATATAGGGATAGAATAATTGGGGTAACTTGTCTAATCTAGGTGGACAGCTTGTACTATTATCAATTGTGTATATTACTGTGTGGGCATAGTGTGAATTGTGAGTTTATTGATATATAGATCTGACTGATTAATTATAAGCTTCTAGAGTTTTGATTTTACTGGGTTACTGGAATGTGGGAGAGCCAACCACAGGGGCTGTATGGCTGAGAAGGTACTGAGACACACGAACTGGAGCTGAGAAGACTGCGATTGGGTCGCTGCGGGGGCTAGCCTAGAGACAGAGGAAGTGAGATCACTGCCGGGGCAGAGTGTAGCTGGGTGTAGCACAGGAACTTACCGCTCCTTTTAATATTTCCCACAACACCACATAACAAAATAGAGTCACCTGGGGGAAAGAAACCTCAGCTAAGGAAGTATCTGAGTCAGACTTGCCTAGAGGCATGTTTTGGGGAGTTTTCTTGGTTAATGATTGATAGGTGGTCCTGGGTGCTGTAGGAAACGTAACTGAGCGAGCCATGAGGAGCAAGCCAGTAAGCTGCATTCCTCCACACTGTCGGCTTCATTTCCTGTCTCCAGGTTCCTGCCTGGAGTCCCTACCCTGGCTTTCCTCAGAGATGTGGTGTAAACTTGGGGTTGTAAGATGAAATAAATGCTCTCCTCGCTAAGTTGCTTTAGGTCATGTTTTTTTTTTTTAAACACAGCCGTAGAAAGCAAACTAGGACATGAACCAGAATGTTCTTGAAGCTTTGGGTTGATCCAGTATACAGGCTAAGTTGAAGACCAGGGTTTACCACAGCCCCTGAGTATCACCTACAGATTGTGACTTCTTGGTTCCCTCAGTGTGACGACCCTCACTGCCTTCAGACAGTACATGAGAAAATTTTGTCATTGGTGTAGTGTTTTGTTCAGAAAACAGGCTCACAGAAGAAAGTAGAAGTGGTTATCTATGGAACTACCTCATGGTGTACATTTATAGTTCTAAAGAGTTATATCTTTTTTTCCAGGACCATGTCAAGATGGTATAAATAACAGGCAGAAAAAGAAAATATCCAAAATACACATCACCAGTGGATGTTCTCTGTCTAAACTTCAAAGCACATACCTGTGGGAAGGGCCTCATGCACAAGGCTCATCATTTTCTCCCAAACTTGCAGGTCACAGTTCAAATTCAGCAAGGAGATGATATCCCTTGCCTAAAGAAAGGCAACCTTTTCTAAAATCTCTCCTCCACTTACCTGTGGTATTTCTGTGATTGACAAACAGACAAAAAAATATATTTATTTAGGGATTATCTATATTGAAAACTAGGCATAGGATTTCTGTCTCTGTCAACATTACAGGCATATCAGCTATTTGAACAAAAGGAGAGGTATTTTTCCATTCAATCCTGAACGCTGAGGATTCTCCAGCTCATATTCAGAGAGACATTTGGTTTTATTGATCGTGTTAGCCGAATTCGTTTAAACTCCTATAGTCAGGCAAAGAGGAGGTTGATTTTTCTTTTTATTGTAAAGGTTATTAGGAGGAACCAAATATAGAAGTTATTTGTCTTTCAACAATCCAGTGGAATCAGAACCACTCAAATGTGTTCCACAAGTTTTGTTCAAAGCCAATACTTTGATGGTCTCAAGAATTACTATATCCCATCTAGGGAATTCACATTTTATTATCTGAAGTTAAGCGTATTTGAAGAAGATACACTGTTATCAATGGAGATTTATGTACTATTCTGCTTTTAATGGATAGGAAAGTTTTATCAACAATCTGAAGATTGTAAGCTCCACCCATGCCATCTATAACCCAGAGTTCTTTGCTTTGTACAGTTATCTCTTGGCACTTTCTGAGCATCCTTTCAAACAAAACATGTTAGCAATTCTGTTAAATTCGGTTTATTTATTTGTTTGTTGGGGGGAGCTAATTTTTTTTATCAAGCAGAGTCTTACCTTGGTTGGCTTCCAACTCACAATTCCCCTGCCTCCGTTTCTCAAGTACTGGGTCTACAGGAATATGCAACCATTCTTGGCATTCTCACCTTTAAAAACATATTAACTACATTTTGTATTTAATTGGCAGCTATCACATGCCATACTGCACATATCAGGGGACAACTTTCTTTCTAATATTTGGGTTCCAGAGATTAAACTCAGGTCCTCAGATTTGGCCGTAGGCACTGACACTACCCACTGGATCCATCTTGTAATACTCTTCTTGGCTTCTTGGTTTTTATCTCATTTATCTTTTTGTTTGTTTTGATTTTAGTTTTCTGGGGTGTGTGTGTGTGTGTGTGTGTGTGTGTGTGCTTTATGTTTGATGGAAAGAACATAAGGTTGGGTGGATACAGAGAGGATCTAGGAGGAGTTGAGAAAGGGGGAAAACATGATATTGTATTTAGCAATTAATAAAATAAATCAACAGTACAATGTCAAAATACAAGAGAATGCACCAAATTCCTCAAGTACAACTCAAAACCACCCATACTGTTCTTCCCAGGAAGAGTTCAGATTTCAATAGACTCCTCTCCTGAGCTTTGTAGACATTCTGTAACTCATCGATGAAGAGTAGGGTCATTAGAGAACCCATGGTGGTTGTGTCTTATTGTAGTGAAAATACAGCATGGAGCAGGAACATTATAGCCAAAAGACATCAGGAAAGAGGACATGTGCTTCTTCCAGACATTCCCTTCCTCTCATCCCATTCTGGTATTTACACTTGGATAAAGTGCATGTATCTGAAGCCCTTTCTTTGCTGAGAAGACTAGTGTGACTTCTAGAAACTGACCACAATATTTTTAAATGAAGTTATGCAAATCTGATAGCCTAAAGTAAATGTTTCATAAAACCAATGACTGTTTAAATCGTGGGACTAAATTGTTTGTATATAAATATTACCTTTTATATTCCATTTGAGTTTTATGTAGATGAACACATTACTTTAATGACCTGCATTTACAGAGGGAGACTGGGAGAGTCGCTCCCTGAAATCCTTGCCAGCCAGATGGCTGCCTTTTCTTGCATGAGATTAAAAGATGTTTCTCATTCACCACGATGCTTCTGAGGCAGATTAATATCACCAGCTAAATTGCTTGTGTTTTCAGAATAAAATTTAAAGAGAACTTTTTAGAGCAATTGGTGTCACCGGTTCTCAGAGCAGATTGCTCTCCAGGTAGAGACGTACTCGGTAATTAATGGAAAGAATTCTGTGTTAATTGACTGCTTCGGGAAGAGAGATATAATGACTCCTTATTAATCATCAAAAGAGATGTACAGCACAGAGGCCCCACAATAATTGCTCCAACAGTGGAGAAATGTTAATTAATGAAAAAGAACAATGATGTAAGAAATTAGCTACATAATGCTTGCCTTCAATAGTGGCTGCATTCGAAACACAGTAGGGTGGAAACCACATTAGGTAGTAGATACACAGAACTTTCTACCTTGAATTTAGGTCGGAGGACAAAAAAAAATTATCAGAATACTTTCTCTGCTTGAAGAAGAACATTCACCCAGAGCTATATTTATTTTAAAGAAAGAGCCCTTGTCAATCATCTCTGATCTAGGCTTTTTTAAAAAACAAAAATAAAACCATCCCCAGGCCAAAACAAGGTCATTTACTAATGCCCTTTAATTTCAATGCAGTAGGTCATTCTGAGTACTAAGGACAAAGAGGATGGAAGACAGTGCTCTTCTCCAAATGGAAATCAGCAAATTCCGTTTCTGGACCTTTCCAAGATGGAATATAAGAAGAAGAAAAAAAACCCTCCAGATTCACTTCTTTTAAAGAATATGATTTTTAAGTCTCTGGGAGAATAGTATTTCCTGTCTCTCTAACAACTCTCTTTTCCAGAAAAGGAAGTTGAGCTTAATGGACACACAAGACGCTATCAGAGCCCAGTCCTAAGTCCTTAGGGTCTAGCAGAATCATCAGGGGCCAGCCTGATAACTTGCATCTGAGACGTTCCCAGGCCTTTCCTCCCAGGCTGAAAAGGGGAAACCTTCAAAGAGCAGACAGTTGAAGGAGACAATGATACTGACGTATCTTACAAGTCTAGCTCCCTGAGTGGCCTAGGAGCTGCCAGCACTGCATCCCCAGCAGGCACAGCTCCCAGAACCGCATCTCCAGCAGGCTCAGGAATCCCACTAACTTCACCCTTGCTTTTCCTTCTAGCTGGAATGTGCTGGGACTACAGGGCGCTCTCCTCTGTCACTTCATCGAGCCTGTGTACCTCCACAGCATCATTGTGGGCAGCCTGCACCACACGGGCCATCTTGCACGGGTCATGAGCCACAGGATGGAGGGCATCGGCCAGCTGCCTGCCTCATACCGACAAAACAAGCCTCTCCTTAGTGGTAAGAGACCTGCACCCCACCGCCTTCTCTTCAGGCTGCTGAACACAGTCCCCATGGTTGCAACTCTTTTCTGGTTGCATTCACTTTGGCAAAGATAATTTCAAACTTAATGAGTAACAATGGAAAAAACTTAAAATGGACCAATAGTGTGTGTGTGTGTGTGTGTGTGTGTGTGTGTGTGTGTGTGTGTGTGTGTATTCGAGTGAGCATATCTGATAATAAACAACAGTTTAGCATGAATTCAGGTGGGACCTAGCACATCACACATCCGAATGCTGTTTTCACTGCAGTGGTATATAGTGGAATTACAAACCCTAAGCTTTATGGAATAAATCTTAAGAGGCCCCCAGCACCTGTCTTAGATACCCCTGGTGTGTGAGAACCTGAGTTCAAATCATCAGAACCCACATAAAAAAGCTGAGTGTACTGGATAGTAGTAGTGTACATTCCAGCACTCTTTTGGGGTGATAGAAGCCAGAAGCAGCAGCTTCACTGGACAGAAGCTCACATGCCAATTAGCCTAATGTATAGATGCCATGGAAACAAGAGACCCAATCTCATACAAGCTAAAAAGCAGAGACTGACACTCAAGATTGTCCTCTGACTTCCATACTCACACTCACACACACACATACATGTGAGAGGGAGAGAGAGAGAGAGAGAGAGAGAGAGAGAGAGAGAGAGAGAGAGAGAGAGAGA
>LR753354.1:375966-393551 GCA_902729485.2 Mus minutoides | reverse complement strand
CCCAGACATGCCAACCCACCTGGCAACAGCTGGTTGCGAGGGTCATAGGTCACATAGCTTTCGGAAACACTAGAAGGTGTGAACTTTTGTGTTACATAGAAAGGAGCCAATGAGAAATCTCCACAGGTTTGGGAAAGTGATACTTATATAGTGGGACCAGTCTTCTGTATTAATCATAAACTTCCAGGCGTGTGGGAGCTATCCAGAGCAGAAAGAAGAAGTATGTGAATTTCAATCATGTCCTGTTAGCCTTGTAACAAGACCCTGGTGGAAAACTAGATCTTTATGTGAGTTCCCCCCTGGTGCTTCGGGGAAAACTACTTGTGGCAAAAATCAGGCAGGTGCACTGAGAAACAGTGGAACTCTCCTTGCAAAAGCAAACCTGGGCTCAGCTCCAGGAGCTGGGGCAAGCACTCATGGGCTTGGCTGTTCTACTCTCGGCCAGTGCTGTGGTGTGAATGGAAAGTACCTTTCCCAGGTCCGTGGGCTTTAATACTTAGTCCAGCTGCTGTGAAGCTTTTAAGAGATGAAGGCTTGGTAGAGGAAGTAGGTCAGTGGAGCAGGCCTAGAGGAAGTAGGTCACTGGAGCAGGCCTAGAGGTTTTATAGCCTCACTTTCTGTCTGCTCTGTCTCCTGACTACTTGTGTAAAATGCAGGTAGCCTCCTTGGGCTCCTCCACGATAGACTGTCTCTCCTCAAACTATAAACCAACATAAGCTCTTCTCCCCTTAAGCTGCTTCTGTCAAGTAATTTGATCACAGCAGTAAGAAAAATTTAACACAGCCAGTATCTAAGAAAGAAAAAAAGGGGGGGAAGACAAAGCAGTTGCTGGTGTACATGTGTGTGTATATCTATGTATGTATGCATATGTGTGTATGTATGTATGCATATATGTATGTTGTGTGTGCACTTATATATGTACCTACCTATGTGTCTGACTGTGCTTGTGTGCATGTGTGCATCTGTGCATGTGTGCGTATCTGTGCATATAGATATATTATAGATATGTGTGTCTGTGTGTTGCAGTTGGGCCTAAGATTTATTTCCAGAGTTTTAAAACTGTTCCACACTATAAGATCAGGTGTGAAAGGGGGGCCCTCGTGAGAGCAATGGTGGGAGAGAAATGAAATAATTCATGCAGAGCCCAGGAGGATGCCAGGCAAATTCTTAAGATGCCAGTCATCACAGACATGAATCCCTTTATTCATCTATTCGACAATGTTGGCCATTTAATGATTATGTAAAATAAGATCACAGATTTAAGAAGCTAACAGAGGCAGGGCAGGAAAGGAGCTCCCCTCTGTATGTCACTGACTAGTCACTTATTCCTTCACAATTAAAACCCCAGGCATTTTGGATGCCATCTAAGCTCCTAGGGACCTTTATAAGACTTGTCTTCCTTTTAGCAGGAAAAGGAGTTCATGGCATCAGACAGCAGCTCCAATCCTGGCTCCTGTCACTGGGAGTAGTGACACACACCTGTCATTTGAGTGTTCAGAAAACTGATGGAGGATCCTGGGTTTGAGGATAACTTTGATATATAGTGAATTGTAGACTAGAATTACAGACTAGCCAAACATAGGTAGAGAGACTGGCGTCATTCTGCGTTCAAAGGCACAGGATTTACTAGACTCTTGCTAGATCTTGGGGCTCCAAGTGCACAGCTAAGGAGAACTTGTATTGAAATACTGGCAAGTTTCAGCAAGATATCTGGGAAAGGGGTAGCGCTCTTTAATCCAGGAATGTTAAAACAGTTGTTTGTATCCAGGTTTTCCCTTATTTCGTTGTAACAGAAGTCTGACTATTGTGGAAGGGGTGATACTCCATCTCCATCCTGAGGGCTGAGTTAATGTCAATACTAAAGGCTGGCTACACAGGCTACACAGGCAGTGGGGAGCCTACCCTCTCTGTTTATTACATCACCCCTGTATCCCTACCATTGTTCCCAGCTCATTGGTTGTCTCCTTCACAATCACCAGCAAATGTGTGATGAGTCTTAATCACTAGCTAGTCAGTGGTATACATAAAGGGTTGAGTTTCAGTTCACCTGAAAAGTCCAAGCTATGAAGGCTGCCTTTGGGCTCAACCTAGGCTGCAGCATCCATAACTCAAACTATAACAGCTCTTGAGAAATGAAACAACCTATAGGTGGTATTCTTGGGGACAGAAGGGAGGCAAGCAGAGGGGTGTGCTCTGAGTGATACAACTGTTGTAAAGTTTAGAAGTGTCCTGAGAGTGGCAAAATCAGTTAGGGACATGAGATGACACTTCTTGAACAGACACCCTCTCTTCCGTTCTGACTTTAGGACATGGATCATCTCATTCAGTCTTCATACCAACCAAAACCAAATACAAGCCGCTCCATTTCTTTTAAGTGTCAAAGTAAGGCTAGGAAGCCACCTCCGACAGGAAGATGTTTGTCTTGCAGGCACAAGAACCTGTGTTCAAACTCTAGAACCCACATTACAATGCTGCAGGTGCAACTCCATGGCCAGGTGGTCTAGCCTACTTAGACACTGAAGCCACTGAGAAACTGTCTTAGAAGGTAGATGATGGTCCTAAAGAACATCTGAATACTGAATGCTGACCTGTGGCCTCCACATACATGCACATGCATGTGTGCAACCTTCATACCAAAGAGTACATACTAATTAACCTTGAAAGAGACTCATGTAAATGTGATATATTCCTTAAGATGCTCTGTTTAACTGAACGGAACAAGAATTTAAATTCAAGTCCAGTTGGCTTAAATTTTACATTCTTCTAATATATCAGATTACATCCTGTGGCAACACAGAACAAGTTCTTAGATGTCTATTTAAAACACACATAAAAACTAATAACGTGAAACGAGCCTAGCTAAAGAGGCAGCAGTGTTTAGCTACTGGAGAGGGGATATGGGGGCAGCGAGCCAGTGCACTGGAGTGTGTCCAAAACTCTTAGCTGCCTGCTGCTCTCAACCCCACACATGGCACTGAAGACTTGCCTGCCACCAAGCACGGTCATGAAATATTTGCCTTGAGGTCTAGAAAATTATATTTATTTTTTAAATGGACAATAATTTCAGCAACTCTGAGAAAATGCTACTTGGGGAGCACACTCTTCCTCTTTCTTGCTTTCATTCTTCCTTTCTTGCTTTTCTTTATCCTGTCTTGCCTTGAAGTGACCAAGGACTCGCTCTGACTAAACAACAAAAGTATCATTAGACAAGATCGGGGAGTTGGGGGGATGGCTGGTTTGGAAGCATAAGTGACTGTCTCCACATTAGATATCCCCAAATTATGGCATAGTTCTTCGATTTATTACAGGTTAAATTTATTGTCAATTTTTTTAAAAAAGAGGAAGAAGAAAGACACTTTTTTTAATGAAAGGTTTACATTCTCTTTTTCTGTGCCCTAACTCCTTGAGTAGTCCTCATTCTTCTGTATTTATTTAACAGTGAGAAAAAACTGATTTGGGGACAGATGGCCCATCAGTTCTGAGTGCTGTCTGCTCTTGCATGCAACCTTAGTTTGGTTCCCAGCAGCTTACAATACCTATAACTCCAGCTCTGGGGGATCCAGTGCCTTCCTCTGATTTTGGGGGGCATCTGACTCACATACATGTACCCACACAGAGAAATGCACACAAGGTTAGAATAAGTCCTTTTAACAGCGATTTAAAAATTAACAGACACTAAGAAATTTTTAAAAAAAACAACACCACCTCTTTAGCAACCCACTGTCAAGTTAGTGGTCTTTGTTCATCCTCTGGGAACCACTCCAACCCTTCTTGGACATCCAGTCTCTTATCTGTGCTCTTTATAAATGACATGTTCATTTAGGGACATGGCAACATAAATAAGATGACAACTTTTGATTATTGTGGCTGTAGAGATGGCTCAGCAGGTACATACTTCACAAGCAAAGGGACCTATGTTCAGGTGCTCCACACCAATGTACACGCCAAGCATAGCAGCACGCCTGTAGATTCAATGCCAGGTAGATCCCTGGAGCTCACTGGTCAACCAGTCTTGCCAGAATGGCCAGGTTCAAGTTCATTGAGGAGTCCTTGTCTCAAAAGAATGAGATGAAGAGTGGCTCAGTGGTATAAAGCAATTGTCACACAAGCCTGACAACCCAAGTTTGATCTCCAAAATCCGAGTTGAATAAAAGCTTACATACACTGTGCAGGAGCAGAAATAAGAGAAACCCAGGGCCACCTGACTGGCTTAAGATATACCCTAGCCCCTCCACTCCCCCAGCCCATGTGACGTCTGCCTCCCCCTCTAGCAGTGGGCTCTGACTAAGCCCATCAGCCTGTACTCCCCTAGAATATGATTCTCACTACTATAAAGATGCAAATTGAGCTAAATCTTAATATCTCACCTGCTCGGAACCCCTAAGCAGTGACTTCATCGCTTTTGATGGACATTTGAAAATGAATCATGCAAATTTTGAAAAGAAATCATCGTAATTTCTTGAATAAGGGTGGGAAAAAACATGAGCGGGGAGAAGAAAGTCTGGCCTGAGGATAATAATAATAAAAAGCACACTCAAACAAGCAAATGAGCTTCCCTCAAGGTCAGTTTGCAGAGTTGCCCTAAAAGGTGAAGCTCACACATTAGTAGAAAGAAGCCCTGCAATTTAGATACAGCTAAATCAGTTCTGGGTTAAAAAGAATCAACCAAGCTGAAAAGGATACCCTCATTGCCACAGACACAGGGTGCATATTAATGTCTCAAAGTCAGGCTTGAAGTATTCTGCATAAGGCAAGCTAACCTGAAGTCAACTTCAGGGCCTGTGAGTGTGCTAAGGCTAGGCCAAATCCTGAGTCCTCTGTGGGGGGGTTGTGGGGGGAAATTCATCATTACCTGAAACAGCTACCCTAAAGAAGGCTGCCATTGTGAATTCTGCCTTCTTGTGAACTCAATAAAATGAAAACAAATCATGAGAGTCATAACTAATAAAATTAATAAATAAATCTATGCTTGGAATACGCGTGCTTTTAGAAAAACAAAGTGCCACAAAATAGAAAGTGACTTTGACAGTTTGTTTTACCAAGCTGAAGATACGTGCTTCCTGATGCTTTAAACATCAAGATGAACTTTTTCTCCCATCAAGTAAAACTATCACAGTGGGATGAAGGGGTATAGATTAGCATAGCTGTGCTGGTTTGAATGAGACATGTCCCCATAGTCTCATTATCTGAATGGTTGGTCCCAGTTGACGGCATTGTTAGGGTAAGCTGCAGAATGTTTACAATGTGGGACCTCTCTGTAGGCAGTGTGTCCTTGAATGTGGGCTTTGGGGCTTTATAGCCTGGTCCCACTTTTGGTTCTCCCTTCCTTCCTCTCTCCTCCCTACCCCTTCTCTGATCCCTGAGTTAGTTTGAACAGCCAGTTTCCCGCCCCTGTCTCAGTGCCTTCCCTTACTGTTGACCTTCCCCACCATGATAGACTCTGTCCCTCTGACACTGTAAATCAAAATAAACCTTTCTTCCTTAAGATGCTTTTGCCAGGGTGTCTCATCACAGCAAAGAAAAATAACCAACACAATAGTCAAACTCTTTTTTATGATAGTAGTTTATCTAATAGATGTGATCTTTAGGCTTATTTATTTCTGTGCACACACACACACACGTTTGCGCACGCATCAGAGGACAACCCATGAAAGTCTGTTCTCCCCTTCTTTTTTTTCAATTTTTTATTAGATATTTTCTTCATTAACGTTTCAAATGCTATTCCAAAATTCCCCTATACCCTCCCCCTGCCCTGTTCCCTTACCCACCCACTCCCACTTCTTGGCCCTGGTGTTCCCCTGTACTGGGGCATATAAAGTTTGCAAGAACAAGGGGCCTCTTTTCCCAATGGGGGCCAACTAGGCCATCTTCTGATACATACACAGCTAGAGACACAAGCTCTGGGGGTACTGGTTAGTTCATATTATTGTTCCACCTATAAGGTTGCAGACCCCTTCAGCTCCTTGGGTGCTTTCTCTAGCTTCTCCATTGGGGGCCCTGTATTCCATCCAATAGATGACAATGAGCATCCACTTCTGTATTTGCCAGGCACTGTCATAGCCTCACAAGAGACAGCTATATCATGGTCCTTTCAGTGAAATCTTGCTGGCATATGCAATAGTGTCTGTGTTTGGTGGCTGATTATGGGATGGATCCCCGGGTGAGGCAATCTCTGGATGGTCCATCCTTTTGTCTCAGCTCCAAACTTTGTCTCTGTAACTCCTTCCATGAGTATCTTGTTCCCTATTCTAAGGAGGAATGAAGTATCCACACGTTGTTCTTCCTTCTTCTTAATTTTCTTGTGTTTTGCAAATTGTATCTTGGGTATTCTGAGTTTCTGGGCTAATATCCACTTATCAGTGAGTGCATATCAAGTGATTTCTTTTGTGATTGGGTTACTGTTCTCTCCTTCTACTGTATGGGTCTCTGAGATTGAACTATGGTCATTAGGTTTGGCAGAAGGTATCTTTATCCACTGAGCCATCTCACCAGCCCAAGATGTGGTTTTTAATCTTGACTTTTCTAAGCCCACACTGAAAATAAATTATTTTTATAATCACAGCAAGGTTATAGAAATTATCAGGAAATCTGGAGCTCAAGATAGGTCACAAAATTGATTGCTAGAACTGTGAGCTGAAACCACTGTTTTAGCTTGGTGTGATGAACACTAGGGCGTTTCTAATGAAATAGAAGTAGAAAGCACTGGCTCTCTTTCCTCCTGGTACTGATTGTCCTGAAGCAGTAACAAAGTTAATAGCAATCATATCCAGAAGCTGTTTTAGACATTGTGTTTTCTGACAACATAGTCAAAAGCTTAGTGTGCATTACAGTTTTCACCAATGACATCTCTATTCTATCTGCTTTTCATACTCTGGATACCTAAAGGCACCCATGTTCCTACTTTGGCATGGATATACACAGTGTTTAAGAATCTTATGTGAAATGCTAGTCTTCTGGAATTCAAGAGACGCATCATGATGATAAATTATATTTTGCAAAATAACTCACATGGTGGAAGCAAATACTTTCTTTCATCTAGATATTAATTTGTAGTATCGTTTTATATTACAACAAATTTGTGTGTGTGTATGTGTGTCTATGTGTGTGTGTGTCTGTGTATGTGTCTATGTGTGTCTCTGTCTGTGTGTGTGTCTCTGTGTGTGTGAGTGTGTGTGAGTGTGTGTAAGTGTGTGTTAGTGTGTGTATCGGTGTGTATGGGTGTGTGTCTGTGTGTGTCTATATGTGTGTCTGTGTATGTGTCTGTTCGTGTCTCTGTATGTGTGTGTGAGTGTGTGTGTGTATGGGTGTGTGTCTGTGTGTGTGTATGAGTGTGTCTGTGTGTGTCTGTGTGTGAGTGTGTATGTGTGTGTAAGTGTGTGTGTGTGACTCTGTGTATGTGACTGTGTTTGTGACTGTGTGTGTATGTGTGTGTCTCTGTCTCCCTCTCCATCTGTGTGTGTGTGTGTGTGTGTGTGTGTGTGTGTGTAAAGAGAGAGCGAGAGCAGGGGAGAGATTACACAGGGTATGCAGGATATCTGGCAGTATATTAAATTCAGGAGGCCCCTTCTATCCCTCCAACCTTACGATTCCGTGCATGCCTGGAAGCATGCTACTCCATTCATTTTGCAAAATTAAATGTAATGTGCCCCGTATTACAGACTTGCCTCACTTCCTATAAAAATCACATCCCTGAAAGGCCTTGTGTAAATTTAATTTGGGGAGAGTGAATTACATTTTAAATATAGTAGGCTCACCAGCTATTTAAAGACATGCTGTAATGTCTCACTTATATAATGCCTTTTTTAAATAAATAAGGATTTCTTTAAAGTAAGGCATCTCTATATAGATGGAAGCCATCATAAAGCTAATTTTCATGGATGAATTGTGGATAGTCGGCCTCTGCTCTTAAATAATGATAAAACTAAGAGCAGTGGTCATAATAACTGTTGTAATGATGCAATGCTGGCGGAAGGGAAAAACAGAAGTAGGTTAATTAACTTATCAGCGATTGCAGGACTAGAAAGTCATAGAAGTGACATTTGACCTTGGCCTATTTCTGAACTCATCTTGTTAACACAATTGTGTGAGCCAAAATGCAAGTCAGACAACCTTGCTGACTATGCCCGGATAATATCCTCCACACACAACCCTTCAACCTCCAGAATAGATGAGGCAAAGGTGGTAGAGACTGGCTGATTTCCTATGCAGATATACTTTGGAATAAGAGATAACATCTCCAAAAACTCACCAAAGATGATTAACCTAATTACAAACGTCAACATGTCACTGTACTGATTATCAGGCCGAACAAACTTGCACTAGCATTTGTCTGTTAAAGATTAGTTTCCTGGAAGAACTGTTTAGATTGCTTAGACTTATAAAGAGTGGCATTATTGGAGGTGTGGCCTTATTGGAGGAAGTGCGTCACTGGGGGGTGGGCTTTGAGGTCTCAGAAGCTCAAGCCATCTCTCTTCCTGCCGCCTGCCAATCGAGATGTAGAACTCTCAGCTATCTCTCCAGCACCATGCCCACCAACACACCACCATGCTTCCCTCTATAATGATAATAGACTAAACCTCTGAATTATAAGCCAGCCCAAGCTAAATGTGTTCCTTTATAAAGGTTGCTGTGGTCATGGTATCCCTTCCCAGCTAAACCGAGTCCAAGAGCCTGTTACATTGAGACAGACCCACTCAGACAGGTGCTTCCTTTGTTTATTCTGTAAACCTGAGAAACGACCTGAAGTTGTGAAGCAATCTGCCCACAGTCCTCCACCAGGACTAGCCTTGCTGAAGGCAAGAGGAAGAGGAGTTAAATTGCCCCAGAGACGGGAAAGTGAACCCTCTCATCTGCAAATCTGCCCTTTTGCCAGTAGGTGGTGCCAGAGTGTGAGATGCTTCTAGGAAATGGACGCTCAGAGGGCAGAGTTTTCCAGGAAGTGTCTCGAAGACCAAGTTGTCCCAAAAAGAGATTCCCAGAGTGTGGGATTATTCCAGGAAGTGGCACATGGAGTGGGGTTTTGGTAAAATGTCATATTTGGAAAGGAGGCTCTTGCAATTCTGATTAAAGTTCACGAAATGAGATGATGACATAACTCATTGCCCCACGTGCAATCACATTTGTTATTATAAGAAGAAAGTCACAGAAAAAAGACCTATGAAGTCAGAAGCAGAGACTGAAGTGATACAGCCACAAGCCAAAAGTGTACTTGGAAATTCCAGAAAACAGACAGATCAAGGAGGGCTGGCTTCTCCCCAAAGCTTTCAGGAAGCATGGCCCTGCTACCTTGACTGAAGATTTCTGACCTACAGAATTGTCACAGTGCAAATCTGTATTGTTTCAAGCAATTAACTTTATAATAAACTAACTACAATGCTCCTTTGGTAAAGCATAATTTCTCAATTTTAGAAATCATATTAAATCATGCCTTATTGTTTCCTCATTACAAAATAATTCACTAAAGGCAAATGTTTCTTAGGGTTTCTATTGGGCCAATTTTCATTTGTTTTTATTTTCTGGATGCTGAAGAGAAAGTTAAGAAACAAGACACTGTGTGTCTTAGTCAGGTTTATATTGCTGTAATAAAGCACCATGAGCAAAAGGAACTTGGAGAAGAATGTGACTCTCCCTTGTCCCCGGGGGCTGTTGGCCACCAACCTAGGGGACGGGTGTGCAGGGTTCAGATGGATGGATTGTCTTCCAGGACCAGCTTCAGTGAGACAGTGCGACTTCATTGAGGGTGAACAAGGGATATATAGATCTTAGGGAGTACATAGGGTTATTATTGGCTAAGATGGAGAATGCTTCATTTACATAAAAAGGAATTCCAAGAACCTATCTGGCTGGTTCTTATAGGGAGAGAAGAAGTTGAACCTGTAATATGGTCATAGGCTATGTGATTTTCCTCACAATTTTAGGGGGGGGGGGTCTGAAGGGTCGATTGGTCATAACACAGTACCTAATTATCATACAGAGGGAAGGGCTGAGTGGACTTATGTGCCGAATCATGCAGAACTTGCAGGAAGGTCTATGCAAGGTCATCCTCTAGATAAGGTCAGGCGCCTATACTTAAAGACCCTCCAGATAAGATCAGGCAAAGAAAGAGGAAAATCTGTTAAGAAAGAGAGTCCTCCATTTTGTGCTAAGCTTGGAGAGCTTATCTGGACATGATGGGCAGAGACTTTAATAGCAGGGTCTTCCAGTTGAAGAAAAGGTTTATTTCATCTTAAAATTCTCAGGTCCCAGTCCATCACTGAGGAAAGTCAGGTCGGGACCTTAAGGCAGGGACCTGGAGGGGAGAATGAGGCCAGGACAAACCCTGTTTGCTGGGTCACTCCCCTTGGCTTGCTCAGCCAGCTTTCTTACACTGTCAGCTGTCTAAGGGTTGTACCACCTCCAGGGAGCTCTTACCTCCACATCAAACATTAATCAGGAAAATGCCCTGCAGAGTTTCCTAAAGGCCAATCTTATGGAGGCATTTTCTCAGTAAGACTCCCTCTTCTCAGATACGTCTAGGTTCCAACCAGCACACCATGAATTCCATCACCTTAATCCCATGTCACTTGTCATGTACTAGGCAACCTGGTACTGACCAATAAGGATAAGGAGCTAGACTCCCCTGCACTCCAACACAATACCCAGAGACGATGTCCTGACAACTGTGCACTGTTGCCATCCTCGCAGGGTTTGCCATCCTCGCAGGGTTTACCCTGCAGCAAAACACTGTGGTGCTGGGCTGATGGGAATGTTCTGGGTGGTAATCATATGTTTCATTGTACATTGGTAAATCTGCACATCACATTCAAGTGAGTCTGGCACACAGCTCCATCTCCTTTACTATAATCAAAACCAATCATTAATTATAGCAATGTCAAAATTGTTCTGCTGGCACTAATACTTAGTATGCATTCCGAGCAATGTTTATTTGTGGTGATTTTTTTCTTTAATGACATCAAAAGTTGGATTTCTATTCCACCAAGATGCTTTAGAAAGGATTTTTGTTCTTGCAGGCAAAGAATAGAATAAAGAATAATCTTTAAACTAGAGGCTCAGTGCATAAGTAGACAATAATAACTCCTGCAGAAATATTAAAGGTAAATGCTGGACAAATGTATAAATGTCAAAAAATGTATGTTTAATATAAAAATAATCCTGACTTCTGCTTGTTGGTTGGTTATTCCACCCCCTGAAACAATCAGGTAATTTATGACTAAACCAGAGATATTTTCTGTCCTATAACTGGGACTGTTTTGTCGTGTGGCTTAGAGAAGACTAAGCCAGTAGAGGTGACCGTAGAGGTGACCCATAGAGGTGACCGTAGAGGTGACCTTCAAATCATTCTCTAAATAACAACTGGTAGAGCGTTTGATGTTTAGACTGTGCTCTTTTCTGTTGCATTGATCTCCACTTACCCTTTCAAAATGAAGATGCCATCATCAGAGAGTAAAAGAGGAGAATGACTGATGTGTGCCAAAGCTCCAGCATGGAAATAGGCTGGAAACCAGACCTCTCCATTTACTGAGTCCTGAGACTTGTCTACACATTGAGTCCCACAAGTCTATCAGCCTGCAGCTTCTATCCAATGGACTGCTCATGTTCCACCCTTCCCCTATGCTCTACGTGGGTAGGCACAAGAATGCCCATGGCTAACTTTCTGAGACCCCTGAAGCCCTGGTGAGTCTGACAGCCAAGGATGTGGAGAGTAGAGCTCAGCCAGGCAGCAGCCGAGCCTTCTCCAAAGCAGGTGTGTCTGCTTGCTGAGAGCCAGTGTTAGAGCTCGATGATGACTCCAGGAAAGCAGAAATAGGAAGAGAAGAGGAGGCAGAGGTGGGATGAATTGCAAGGAACCAGGAAGGTCGTGTGTTGAGATCAGACATCTGAAGGCATTCCTCTGAGTTCAGAATTTAGGATTTTAGAGTGCTTGAGCAGTCAATCCCAACATAAAAACAAGAGAGAGGCAGACGGAAGAGGGAGAGAAGAGCCTGCAGAAAACAAAGGGGATTGCGGTCTGCTGGGCCTGGCTACCCACAATTCCAAAGCAGCTATCACATCCCTTTGTACCCAGTCGTCCCTGACCTCAACAGCTGCCTCTTCCTGCCAACATGGTCCCTGCCCAGTAGGACAGTCCATGGTTGCCAATGGGCCAGATTGTTTCCCCCTGCCCAGCTCTCAGGGGTGGGCAGCCACAATAGCGAATCACTTCTAGGGGAAAGAGCTAACATGGATGGAATTTGCCTGACTATCCAACATTGCGCATCTATGACCGGAAGAAGGTCACGGGGTGACTTTCAGTCTGGGATCTGAGCTATTTAGGTGGCAATTGGCAAAGCTAAATGGCCATGTGCTGAGATGGATGTGCCTCAGTTCTATCCTGGAATATTGGAGTTGGGGACACAGGAAGAACCTAAAGTCTGCGTCTGTGTAACACACAGTTAAAGCAGGTCTTCTGCTGAGATGAGAACTATTCCCATATATGGAGCTGATTACAGTCCCTGCCTGATCTCCTGGTGGGCCTTTCCAGTCATGATTTATAGCTGGAATGCTTCCCAACACCTGAGCTTCTCTACAAAGGGTAGCACATCTCAGGAACTCTTGAGCAGCCGTCCGCTGGAGTAAACACAGTGCTCTTGCAGAAACCTTGGGTGCCTCCTGGGAGGCTCCACACACTCAGGTGAGAGCTCCAGGATATGTTCATCCCTTTGACACTTTGACACAATGTTTTCATCTGCAAAATTCACGTGAGAGAATTACACAAGTTACAAAATGAAACACGACATCAACAACGAAACAACAACAAAAGAGCAAGCTTATGTTTTGAGTGAAATGTTCTTCATAGACACTTATGTTTCAATGCTTGGATTCCCACATGCTGGGGCTGTTTAAGAAGATTGTGGAACCTTTAAGTACAGCCTTGATGAAGGAATTGGGGGACAAACCTTGAACTTGTATAGCCCAATGTCATTTCCTATTCACCCTCTGCTTCCTGACGGTAGGGGAAATATGGCCAGCTAGCTTCCCATTCCTGCTGCCTGCCACACCTTCCCATGATGGCGGAAATGTGTCTTCTCTAACTGTAAGCCAGAAAAAAAAAGAATGTCTTTCCTTAAATTGTCTGTCAGTCATTTTACCACAGCAATGAAAAAGTAACGGATACAGTAAGTTAGCGATTTTGTGGTAGGTCACATTCCTAGCTATCCTTGGCCAAATGGATCTGGCCATAGGTTGAACATGTCTCCTAATAAGTCTACCCATCTAGTGTCAATGACTAGGGAAACAGAAGAGAGAATGCAGGGATATGTGGATGGCAGGTTTGACCTCCACAAGGTAAAACTAGACAAGAGCAGAGAGAGGACTGCCTTTGGACTAGGACTTATACAGGTGAAGCTAAAGAAGCTGTGGGGCATGAGAGATACAAGAGGAGTAGGGAGAGGGAAACCTTTCTAGACTAGAAACCAAACTTTCCAGAATATTGTTAAAGTGCCCAGACCAAAGATCAAATTCCTTCTCTGCTTATATTCATGATGGGTTCCTGAGACACTGAGAAAATACTGGTCATACAGTAGATCCAATAGAACTTAGGAGGGCACCATTTGTTATGCATGGAGTTGCTGTGGACACCAACTGGCAGTATTTATCTGCGTCACATGACTCCAAACCATGAGGGGTTTTTTGTGTGTTTGTTTGTTTGTTTGTTTGTTTGTTTGTTTTGTGCACGATCCCTCCCTAGAGGTCATGGGTCAGCAAACATAACCCCCAAAAAGCAGCAGAGAGACAAAAATGAGAAAATGCCAGACTGTTGACTGTGTTGGATCCCTGGGATGATCAGAGAGGACCGGTATTTGCTGTAGGTTACCAGAAACCTCACCCAGAGGTTTCCAGAAAGTCCTAATCAGAGATGAGGAGCACTCCAAGATAACCAGGCAGGAGGTAAGGCTGGAGCTGAGAGTGTGAGCTGGAAAGCATAGTGAGATTCCAGGCTGCTGGGCAGAGCATCTCGCAGAGTGGAAAGTGTTGGCTTTCTCCCTCTGCTCTGCAGTGTGAAGGATTGTTGTAAAGGTCACACCCCTCCTGGACATCAGAACACACAGTCTAACAAGGGAGGAGAAGTACACTGTAAAACCAGGGTTTAATGAAAATTCTGGAAGCCTCATAGGCAAGACACAATTCTTCATGAGTCCAAGACCCAGCCAGGTACACAGGAACCTTAGCTTAGAAGAACCCAGGCTTGGTTGAATCTTTGCGGTCATTTAGAAAAATGAAGTCACTGGGCTGAGAATTGATCCTAGCATTTCACACATGCTAGGCAAGTGTTCTACCCCCTGGGCTGCATATACTTGGAAACAGGATTTTACTAAGTTATTCTAGCTGGTCTTGAGCTCAGTTTATAGCCCAGGCAAGCCTTGAACATGTGACCCTCCTGCCTCAGCCTGCACCATCAGGCCTAACAATTCAAAATAAGCATTCACATTCTAATTTTGCACTGAATCATGCCAATGTTCTTCCCAAACTGTGTTCTTTGACTGATTATCACATATATATATATATATATATATTCTTTAATTAACTAGGGGTCTTTTCCTCATAACTAAACCATAAGCCTAAGGCTTTTTCAGGAATTATTTACTAAACTTGTGTTTTGGGTATTGAGTGGGTGCCCAATAAACTCACATTCTTAGAATTTTCAAGCAGCTCTGTTTGTTCATTACTTCGTTCAACAAACGTATATTCACAGAAGACAAAAGTTCTGCACGTAAAATCCTTCCAATTAAAAGGTTAGCAGAAGAGCCCCGCAATGAGTTTTAATACAAGGCTCTCATCAGAGTTAAACTTGGTTTCCAATCTCCAGTTAGACAAGACTTCACAAGACTAAGTTTTAAGAAAGAAAAGCAGGAAGAGAGGCCCCTTGGTCTTACAAACTTTATATGCCCCAGTACAGGGGAATGCCAGGACCAAGAAGTGGGAGTGGGCGGGTAGGGGAGCAGGGCAGGGAGGATGGTATAGGGAACTTTCAGGATAGCATTTGAAATGTAAATAAAGAAAATATCTAATTAAAAAAAGAAAATATCTAATAAAAAATTGGGGAAAGAAAGAAAGAAAGAGAGAGAGAGAAAGAAAGAAAGAAAGAAAGAAAGAAAGAAAGAAAGAAAGAAAGAAAGAAAGAAAGAAAGAAAGAAAGAAAGAAAAGCAGGGCAGTGTTTATGTGAATGTCTCAGCTCAGCTCAAACAGAAGCTTTACTTCTAATTATCTGCTCTCACCAAAGCCCTGTTTGAGCCAAAAGTTTGTCTGCCTTCCATTTCTCTCTTGACAGGCGTGAGTCACGCAGAGGCCCGGCAGCCAGGAAAGTCTCCCCACTTCAGTGCCAACTGGGTCATGGGCAGCGCCGACCTGGAGATCATTAATGCCACCACTGGGAAGAGGAGCTGTGGGGGCTCATCCCGGCTCTGCAAGCACGTGTTTTCTGCTCGGTGGGCACGGCTGCATGGTAGGGTAGGTCGCACCGGTCCTTTCTGGGGAGAAAATTAACTGTACCTGGGCTCTGGTTAAAACCCCGAGGAAGCTCCAGGGAAAACGGACATCATTTGGTCTGCAGTGATTATGATACAGGACATGCAAAGTGATCCCCAAGGGTTACTCTCCTTTCTCCAACTGCCCAGGAGTTTCCTCCGTGTGCGTACAGCTTAGCTACCCAATGTGGAGTGTGTCTCTGTGAAATCAAGACACAAAGGAGGTTATTGGTGGACACCTAATGTCACCACACTGTACCAGTTGGTTTGTGCGGGGTGTCATAAGAAAAGTATATAAAGAGGCAGGAGAGAAGACTCTGTGGTTAAGGGCACTTGACTAAAACTTGTGGTTAAGTTCAATTTGAGAAATCATGGTCACACACAACAGTCTGTAGCTCCAGTTTCAGGGGATCTAGTGCCCTCTTTTGGCCCCTGCGGGCACTGCACACTTGTGGTGCATATACATACACTCAAGCCCACACATAAAATAAAATAAAATAAAATAAAATAAAATAAAATAAAATAACTATTGATTGGTGTTGTTTGTAGATGCTGAAGTAGAGAGAAAAGCTTGCCAAGATGCTAAGCCTTCATTTTCTGAAGGATCAGAGGGGTATATAGTCTCTCAGAGAAGACTGACACCCAGCTAGCACACTCCAGTTACTTTATTCAAATATCATACAAGGTTAATTGGGGCTGGGAAAGGTTCCAGCTATCAAAGTTATCTTGCCCTTGCTGCTCATGAGAGCAGACAACCCATATAAATCTCAGTCCATTTTGATCATGGCTAGCCATAATCAAGAGTAAGAACTTCAGGTTTGCCAGGAGTGTCTTCAGGACCAAGATTAGTGCAGCTGCGAGCTCTCATATAGCACCAAGTGCAGAACCTCCAGAGAGACAACATTCCTTCAAGGTTCAAACAGACTCAAAACAGTTTCTCAGCCTCTACTGATTGACCCAAACATAGCAAAGGCTTTGCTGAAACATTTCACTCAAAGCCAGACTCAAAGGCTATACATTTCATTTATAGCCAGACATAAAGGCTCTACTCTACTCTACTCTACTCTACTCTACTCTACTCTACTCTACACATCATGACATATAGTAGAACTCTTTTTCAAACATTAAAAAGAGAGAGGAAATTTAACATATATAAAGCGGTTACTCCTCAGAGAAAGCAGATAAGGGCTTGCAAGGTGGCTTATTGGATAAAAGCACTTGCTAAAAAGCTTGAGGACCCAAGTTCAGACTCCAAATCCTACATGGCAAAAGAAGAGAACTGACTCCTGCAAGTTGTCCTCTAACCTCCAAATGCATGTTGTAGCATGCACACACACACACACACACACACACACACACACACACGGGATAGAAAGAGGGAGGAAGGGAGGGAGGGAGGAAGGGGGAGGGAGGAAGGGAGGAGGGAGGAAGAGAGAGAGGGAGGGAGGGAGGAAGGAAGGAAGGAAGGAAGGAAGGAAGGAAGGAAGGAAGGAAGGAAGGAAGGAAGGAAGGAAGAGTGGGTGATTTCCAACTAAATTTCAAAAATGGTGACTGTTAGGGTTAACACTTTCCCCAACTCAGACAGCTACCCATTTCTACTACAAGAATGTTCCAGAATCTGCTTTCCCTCATAAATTGATAATAACTACTATTTTGGGTGGTTAAAACTGAAATGCAGGCTTTTATGTACTTTTAAAGCATCGTAAACTACAATAAAAAAATACAGTGCATATAGCAAAAATAAGCTAATGAAGAAAAGTATTTTGCTTGTTTTCCTGTATTGGGATATAACTCAGTCAATGAAACCCTTGCTATGCAAGCACAGGGACTCAAGTTCAAGACCCAGAAATCCTGTGAAAAGGCCCAGCAGGGATGACTATTAGTCCCAGAACTGTGGAGGCAGAGATAGGTGGATTCCAGGGGCCAACTGTCCAGCCAGACAGCCTAATGTAATGAGCAAACTCTAGGCTAATGAGAGACCCTGTCTTAGAAAAAACAAGGAGGGAGGGAAAGACAAACAGAGATAGAGAGAGACAGAGAGGGAGGAAAGGAGAGAGACAGAATAAAGTTGGCCGTTCTTG
>LR753354.1:356340-375866 GCA_902729485.2 Mus minutoides | reverse complement strand
CTGCCTCTGCCTCTGCCTCTGCCTCTGCCTCTGCCTCTGCCTCTGCCTCTGCCTCTGCCACAGCCTTACAAATTGGGTCCATGGCACAATATGCTGCAGTCCTGATTAGAACTCTCTGACTCTGCCACGCCTCTCTGATTCCTTTTCCTGTGTCTCAGTTTCTCCGAAGAGTTTGGAAAGTTTCGGGAAACACAAACTCTTCTTCCTTTTTGAACAAATAGATCCTCTTCTTGTCCCCATGATCACGGGGTTGTTGGCCACAGAGTGGACACAATGATTACAAATACTCTGGGGAGAGCCTGCAGTGTCCTCTAATGCTCCCCTACCACAGGCTTGCCCTCTGTCTTCCTGCCCTTTAGTTGGGGAACCAAAGATATGGAGAATGCTCTCCCTGCCTTATATTGCTCCTACTTTTGCCTGCTATGACACTGAAGCCAAATAACATTCTACTTTTACTGCCTCCCAGTTAACTAACAACATAACTCAAAGTCCTTCTCTACTTCCTGCCACGATGCTGTTAGCACATAAACCCAACCTAGCGATCCTTCTCCACGTAACCAGGTTTTATTATTGGTGCCACCCTCTTTCTTTCTGGGGTTTACTGGGTCTTTTTTTTTTTGAGTTGGGGTCTTCTTTTATATCCAAGGCTTCCTTTGAACATAGCCATTCTCCTAAGCCTCCTAAGTGCTAGATTATGTGTGTCATGACAGTTAGCTAAGAAATCAGTGTTCAATTCTTAACAGAAGGTAAGTGGTATGTCATGTAATACATGTGTTAATCATCTATACTTCTGATGAAGCACAGCATCCTTAACAATTGGTGTTTTCACAAAAATTTTCCAAGAGAACTCAGATAAATGCACTCCAGTTTGGTTTGGTTTGGTTTGGTTTTTCACATGTATGTGTATGTGTGAGTACATACATTCAGGAGGGAGAATGCATATGCACATGAGTTTGAAGGCCAAAAGCCAATGCTGGATCTGATATAGGATCTCTCACTGAACTTGAAACTCACCAAGGTGCTGACTAGCTAGCCAGCTAGTCCCAGGCACTTACCTGTCTCTACCATTCCAGTACTGTAAATATAGGCATGCACTAACTCATCCAGCTTTTTAAGTGGTTGCTAGGGACCTGGGCTGAGGTCCTCATGCTTGTGAGTCAGGCATTCTACCAAATAAGCCATCTCCCAAGGCCCTGCCACTATAGTGTTAAGAGAGAAAGAGAAGAAAAAGGTTGAGATGAAGCTAGTCGTTTGCTTGTGAAACGCTTCATGTTAACACTACTGGCTGAACGCACTCTCTTCTTCCTTCCACAGCTAAGCACACGGATCCCCAGCCATGGAGACATGCCATCCATGTACTGTGAGGCCAAGCGTGGGGCTCACACCTACCAGTCTGTTAAACAGCAGCTCTTCAAGGCCTTTCAGAAAACTGGTCTTGGCACCTGGGTGAGAAAACCACCAGAGCAAGATCAGTTTCTACTAAGTCTCTGAGTCACTAGACTCCTTCGCTACTGGACTAGAGGGAGGTGCCTGGAGAGGATGAAGCCGTATGATGGTGTGGTGTGTCCATCGGTTCCTGACCTTTGTTCTCCTTCACTGTTCAGGAACACGCGGCTCCATGTGTGGATGAGAGATTAGATTTGAGTTTGGGTCTTGCTGCTTCTCCCTGGGCTGTTAGTTCCAAGAACCCCATCCACCATAGCTAGAGGTAGAAGCATTGTTGTGTCAGCCCCATCCCTTACTGGGTACCAAAAGGAAATTCTCTGTTCGGGCAAGGGGAGTCCAGAGGCAAGAGCGAAAGGTAGTACTAAAGTGTAGCTTCATGCATCTTCCTCTGGGCCTCCCTTCCCTTCTCTTCCAAGGGCCTCTCTAGTGGTATGATCAAGTCTCACCAGCACAAGTTTATATGACATTTCAAGATAAGCCACAGGTGAACAGGAAAGCCATGGGCTCCCGGACTCCAAAGAACCCAACAGGAATGCTGTATTGTTCTCATTATTCATTCAGACCTTTCCAACTTCTTTCTTTTTTTTTCTTTTTCTTTTTCTTTTTGGTTTTTCGAGACAGGGTTTCTCTGTATAGCCCTGGATGTCCTGGAACTCACTCTGTAGACCAGGCTGCCCTCAAACTCAGAAATCCACCTGCCTCTGCCTCCCAAGTGCTGGGATTAAAGGCGTGTGCCACCACTGCCTGGCCCAACTTCTGTCAAGAAGGACTTGAGACAGACACTGTCAAAGAGCAGCTAAAGTGAAAGCTATACTTATGACACAAAGGGATAGTTACCTAAGATAGGGAAGAGTCATAATTGATGAGCTAAGAAAACTGTTCTTAAATTGCCCAACAATAGTATGTTGCAAACAAACCCAAGCCTATCCACTTGATGACAACCTCTCCATTGCTTTTATAGATAATGATAGCCATGGAAGTGACAACTGTAGGGTGATTAACCACTACCCAATAATCTCTCTACTAGGTATGAGTAATGAAACTGAGTCTTAAATCAAAGTCTAAATTTTAAGTGAATTTTTATTAGAAAGAAAGCACATACACACACACACACACACACACACACCACTCAGTGCAATCTTTAGGTTTGAGGAGTTGCATGCTCTCTATCATTTTAGGTCCCTTGATCATCATGTTGCATGAATAAAATAATAATAACAACAAAAATAATGATGACTTACCATAGTTGCCAAAATTAAAGGGACAGAATCATGCTACTTTTAGAATGGGCATTAGAGTTCATCGGTAGACATAGATTTCTTTAATATCTAGCCTACATCATCATCCCTAAGAGGAAAACAAGTACAAGCAAGAGGAGGCATGTTGCCAACCAATGTTTCTTGAACTAATTGTCTTTAAACACTTGGAGCTCATTTCTAACATTCATCAAGCTAGTTAACATGTGTCTAATCTTTTCTATTGAATCCCATGAGGCGGGCTGGAGAGATGGCTCAGTAGTTAGGAGCATTTGCTGCTTCTATAGAGGACTCTGGTTGAGCTCCCAGCTTCCACATGGCAGCTTACAACCATTCATAACTCCAGCCCCAGAAGCTCCACACATCCATGCAGTGAACCTATATAAATGTGGGCAAATTATCATAGACATAAAGTTAAAATAAATAAATCCTTTTTAATCTCATCTGAGATGCATTATGGATTTCTGTTTCATTTTGTTTTGTTTTTAAAGAATAGGAGGAACCATGTCTAGAATATGGGAGTCTTGATTAGAATTCCAGTTCATCAGTCCCCAATAAAAGTCAACCATTACATCATGATGCTTTTATTCTATCTTATATTGCAGATGCCACAAGAATTCAGTAAACATGAAATACATTCAATTGTAGCTATCTGATTCAATAAAAAGAAAAGTGGAGATATTAATTCCTTGGATTTAATATGAGATCACATCACTAAAGTCCTTTGAGAAAAGAATATGAACACCATTGTAGGAATGTTTTCAAGATAAACATTCAAAGACATGCAAATGTTTCTGCAAATGAGTGATTCATATCACTTGTTCGGGTAAAGGCTAAGATCAAAATGCCAACTTACAGTGATCTCTGATAACTTGATATATCACAAGGAGGAAGCTTAGAAACCCAAGAAACCTTGAGAGCTGAATGTGGCTTAGCTGAAATCCTTCAGCTAAGGCACAGTTACTTCCTAGCTGAACTCTAGGACCTGCCCTCAAATCATTTGTATTCTGAGCTATTGAATGGAGAGCACACAGCCCATCAGAGCAGTGAGCTCCAAACAGGGTTATTGGTTATGAGAAATAATTGGCATTAACTTCAGGGTCTTAAACAAGATGGAAGGAGGCAGAATGGGGCACCTTTCAGATATTCTCAGAGAATACCACCACTTTGGCCTATGCAAGAGGCAGAGAAAGCAATGGCTACCCAGCACCATCATGGACATAAATTCCAGGGCTAGATTTATGACTCATGGTGTCTACAGTACTGCTTCTCCAGAAACAACCCAAACTTTCCTAGGAGAGCTAGGGGATCTACATTACTTTATAGAGGTAAAAGAATTCTTTAATGCTACAAGACAATTTTAAGAAACTAAAGATGATGTTCTCCTTCTGAAAGGAGAATTCATTCCACCCCTGAGCACTAGCATAGAGATTTGCTTATTTATTCTAATCACGTGTATATGTGTGTGATTGTGTGGGTATGTGCATGTGTGTGCAGGTGCCTGCAGGAGGCTGAAGAGGGTGTCAGGGCTGCTGGAGTGAGAGTCACATACAGTTGTGAGACACCCTGTGTGGGTGCTGGGAAGCCAAACGGGTTCTCTGAAAGATGCTTTTAACCACTGAGTTAACTCTCCAGCCCTGAGAATCACTTGTTAAATCAACAAGAGATTCTTATACAGGAGAGCTAGAGGATCCACATTTGTTTGTAGAGGTAAAAGCATTCTTTAATGCTACAATACAATTTTAAGAAACTACAGCTTTTTCAAAGAGATATCATGGGAAAAGCTTTTTTTTCAATAGTTGACTATCTTGCAAGATAGGTGTCAGAGTGAATGTAAAATAAGGAGATGGGAAGAAGGAGACAGAGCGTCCCTGAATCTCTTCAATGAAAAGAGACTTACTGAAATTATTTAAGTTAACCCTGCCAAGTTCTTAGAAGCAGAGGTCAGGAAAAGACAATCTTCCAAGAAACAGGAAAACACAAAGAGGTATTAAGAAGGAAGAATGAAAGGCCAGGGTACATTTATTATCTGAAGCAGAAAGGTAGCAGCTTCTGGATTACACATCTATACCATGTTGGGCCATATATGTGCTGCCCCTGACCTGCAGAAACCCAACCCACTCCAGAAGTAGCCAGCCACCAAATCTGGTGTAACATCTGGTGTACAAGGAATAATACATGGGACATAGCATCTAATGTAGGTGAATCCCTGAAAGGGTCAGTGGCAAAAACTTATGGACCTCTCTCACCTTTGTATCCACAAAAGCATCCCAACCCTGTTTTAGGCTGCCCTACTTTTAACTACTGAATTAGTGTCTTGGGAGTACGTCAGAGACACCCATCTGAAGTTTCTACAGGAGTGAAGCATACATAAGTGTCATTTCTCTATTAGTCACACTGAAAACAAATACAGTCAAATGAACCCAAAAGAATATGGTTAGAATATAAAGAGGACATGCAGGCATCTTAGCCACCTTGGCTGTTTCTTATCTATCTGACTTATCCCCAAACAGTCCCCTCCCCAAGAATCTCTTTGATCTTTACATCCTTTGTTTTCAAATCCTCTGTCTTTTGTATCTACATCCATTGAGCCTCGCTCCTCAAGTCCAAATAGAAGTCAGCATTATCTTTATCTGTCTCCAAAACACATGATGCTTTCCTATTGGCAGATAAGCACGTTAGGGTTTCCTGCCTGGCTCTCAGTCAGAACGCCAGTGCCTGATCATTTGTGAGGCCTCCCCCAGGATCCAGGCCCATGGTAAAGCCACGAGGATGTATAAGCATGGCTCATTTACCTGTAGCAAAAGATTTCACAACAATGTATAATATCGAGTTATTGAATTCAGGATTTCTTTGGATTGGGGTTTTTTGCCAAGGAGATTTGCAAGTCTCTAACCATCATTTCCTTTTGATTTCTGTGCTTCTCTTGGAACCTGTATATATCTATCACACTATTATTGATTTTATGATGCCTTGTTGTCTCTCATAGATGTCAGGCTAGGTTGCTTTTCCAAAAGACGCATAGCTCATATTTTTTCCACATAATTTCCATCTCACAGGACAGTTCTTATCAATAAAATTAAAGGCTTTTTGTAGTCTTTTCCAAGCCGGGCGTGGTGGCGCACGCCTTTAATCCCAGCACTCGGGAGGCAGAGGCAGGTGGATTTCTGAGTTCAAGGCCAGCCTGGTCTACAGAGTGAGTTCCAGGACAGCTAGAGCTATACAGAGAAACCCTGTCTCAAAAAACCAAAAAAAAAAAAAAAAAAAAAAAAAAGGCTTTTTGTATAGTGTTTACCATATTTGATGAGCCATAAATAGTAAATACATAGTATACCAATGCCCAGAATAGAATAGTTAACAGTATTTTGATGAAATACTATTTTTAGATTATAAATTTCAAGATGAGTCTATAGTATCTTGTTTAAAAAACTTTAAAAAGACAATTGAAATTTAAATATAGTAGACTTTTTTTATTTAGGAAAACTTCTTTGATCACTTTTATGAAGCCATTCTAATAAAATTGACCTAATTGGCCCAAAAGATAATAGCTATCACTTTCTAATAGCAACCAAAGGAAATTTAGAAAAGGTCTTTCTTTTTATGTGCTACCATTTGACTGCTGTGATCGCTGCTTCCCGACAAAGTCTCAGCAGTCAGCAAACCCTGTTTCTCCATCACTCTTATCTAGGACAGTTTTCAGAATCTACAATCTCGTATAGGACTAAGAAATGCACTATGCTGAACATTTCTAAAACTACCCCAGCTCTGGATGTTTACATCGTTCAGGAAGGAGTGGGGAACTCAAAGCGCTGTCCCAGCAAAGGCTATAGCACCAAAATCAACCCTTGGATGGGGTGTGCGGTGGAGGAGTGATATAATGTTGTTAGGTGAAACATGGGGCGCAGGCTGTGGTATTCTGTGGAGAGCTTGGAGCAGAGTGACCCCTGGGCTTTGTCCATGGTTCTGATTCGTAGTTGATCACGAAAACAACCAACACTGGGAAAGCTAAGGTATCCATGGCTCTTGTTAAACTTCTTCCTCAAAGTATGAAGGTGATGAGTGGTGTGGGGAAATAAGGAAACAGACGCAAAATGACATAGGTGGAGGCCATCAGAGAGAAGCCGTGGAGAACGGAGCATTGTCCCATACAGTTCCTCCCATCCCCAAGTCATTTTCCCCGCTTCTTCAGATTCACTTCTCCCTTCCCGCCACCACCTTCCTGTGCTTCCCTCCTGCTAAACATCTGCCCAGTTTGTTCCAATCCCCTGGTACACCCGAGAGACGTGAAGTGCCAGGGAGGCTGCTGCTCGTGGAGGAAGTTCCCTGTGTGTTCGTGTGACAGAGTGGCTTACAGGGATTTACAGCGATCCTTTTGGACCCCCAGAGCATGTTCATTCCATCCGACCTCTAACCAAAAGAATCGTGGATGGCCGTGTGGCAAGAAATTTAAACCAAACAATAGTACCCCTGCAGGGAAATGTACAATATCAAAACCTGGAGAAAATAACCATCGTATTTCCCAACTCATTTTTTATAAAAGGTTGGAGAGATGATACACCCTTTTAAAGATAAAATGAAAATTACCTGAATACTAGTGCCTCTTTCACATGGGCACCCAATTTCTATCACCCAGAAGTCTGTCAATCAATTTAAAGAAATCTTTCCCAGCAGTGCCCAGCTAATTTTCAGCACTTTTTAAGTAGAATTAATGTTAAAAAAATTAGTCATTCTTAGTTGAAGGTATGTACATAAAAAAGCATGATTGAATGGCAATATTGTATCAATGGATGTATATTTGTAATATTTGTAAAATAAAAAAATCCAAAACCTTACAATATGAATTTACACATGTTAATTTGCCTCTTCTAAGTTCTGTAAATTGCACTTTGGTGATACCTGATAAGTGAATGTTTCTCTTAAGTGAATAAAAATATCAAGTAAAGTTGTTCTTTCCTGGATTGTCTGGCCTTTTTTCATCAAGCAATGTATTGAGAAATGTCTGAAACACTGTGATATATGGGGCTTAGGTAAAGCCTGTGGTGGGCCCACCTTTTTCAGAGAATAGAATATCTGTCCCTAAAACCTTTTTCTCTAATAATAATCATGTAAGTTATCAGAATATGCCAGAGTAACAGTCACTAGCCCAGATGTTGCCCTTTTAAAATGTATGTAATCAAATTAGTAAAACTATCATGACCTGTAATGATACTACCTGTCTTCAAGCCATGAGTGATTTGAGTGAACCTCAGTTTTCTCACTGTTGGGTGTTGGAGACAAGAGATATCTACAATTTCACAGGATTTCCCAGGGGATTCAAAGAAGTCACAGTGTTACAATGCTTTAAAATGCTAACACATTGTAAAGATATGGCAATGGCCAACAATTGTCCTGCTGAACACTGATCCTACTGGATACTGGGGCATATGATAAGCCAGGGGATGGTTACAGCCTCAACTCTAACTCTGCATTGACTGATCACGCTAGAGGTCAGTCTAATATTACCCCAAAAGCATATGTTGCTTCTTTCCAGAGATATAAGCTTGGGCAATACATTCGTAAAGAGGCATTTTTTTTTTTTTTTTTTTTGCTAATGTAAAGGTCTTTGGCTTTTTTTCTCCCATTACCCTAAGAATAGACAAAAACAAAAAAGTATGTTGAACAGGGGTCCTCTATACTAACATTTGAAAGACTCGGTAATATATTTTGTTTCAAAGTGTTCTTATCCTACAATGTATCTGAAATTCTACCACACATACACTTTAATCCAGAATAAGGCTTTCCATTTTTTTCAGGCTATTTTTAGTTTGCATTGGGAAGAATGGTGCTCAGGTTAGGTAAGAGTGTATGATATGTCGGGCAGAGGTGGAAGTAGGATCTGAAATAGACTGTGAGTTCACTTCCATACTCAGTTCTAAGATGGGTGTGTGTGTGTGTGTGTGTGTACATGTGTGTGTGCACATGTTTTGTATGCACATGTGTGGTATATGTGTGTATGGTATGTGTGTGTGTTTTTGTGTCTGTGTGGTGTGTGGTAGGTGGGTATGTGTGTGTGTGCACACATGTGTGTTGTGTGTGTGTATGTCTGTGTGGTGAGTGGTGGGTGTGTATGTGTGTGTGTGCACATGTGTGATGTGTGTGCGGTTTGTGTGTACGTGTGCGTGTGTACATGTACGTGTGCACA
The DNA here is from genome assembly GCA_902729485.2 of Mus minutoides. NCBI lineage: Eukaryota > Metazoa > Chordata > Mammalia > Rodentia > Muridae > Mus > Mus minutoides. Next base: position 366,983 of record LR753354.1, on the reverse strand, counting down.
TGATATGTGTCTGTGGTGTGTGGTGGGTGTGGGTCTGTGTCTGTGTGGTATGTGGTGTGTGTGTGTCTGTGTCTCTCTGTGTGTGGTGGGTGGGTATGTGTGTGTGTGCACATGTGTGTGTGTACACGTGTGGTATGTATGTGGTGTGTGTGTGAATGTATATGTGCATATGGGTGTTCAAGTGAATATGGGCACAAAACACTCAGGTGCAAATGCATGTGCATGTATGTGGGGGCCACTGACTGATGACAGATGTCTTCTTTGAACATGAACTACTTTATTTCTTGAAGCACTGAATCTGGAGCCCACCAACTTGGCTAGTATAGGTAGCCAGCTTGCCACAGAGATCTCTTGTTTCACCTCCTGAGGGCTGAACTTACAAGCAGACCACCACACTTTTCTGGCTTTTATCTGGGTTCTGGGGATCTAGACTCTGGAGTTTATACTTGCACAGTAAATACTTAATCCATGAAGCCATCTCCCCAGCCCGGAGTTTCTCATTTTTTTAAGTCTGATAGTTAGTTACCCTAAAGGAGAGAAGAATAAGAGGATAGGGTTACTAGTAGGAAATAAAGGATACCATCTAGGGGCTAGGGATATAGTTCCATGGTAGCGTTCTTGCCTAGCACGTTTGAGGCCTTGGGTTTAATGCCCAGTACAAAAACAATCTGGGCTAGAGAAATGACTCTGTGGTTAAGATCGATGGCTTTTCTTTTTTTTTTTTTTTTTTTTTTTTTTAACCAAGTTTCAATTCCCAGCACTCATGGCCATCTGCCAAACTACTTCCAAGGAATCTGACGCCCCCTGCTGGCCTCTGGAGGCACCGAGGATGTGTATGGTACATGTGTGGGTAAAACCCTGTTCTCAGATAATAAAATGAAGTAAAACAATAAACACAGGGTTGTTTTGTTTTGTTTTGTTTTGTTTTAAAGCTAGGCATGATGGCTCACACCTATAATCCGACACTAAAGAAGCTGAGGCAGGAGAATTGTCATAAATTTTAGGGCAGCCTAGGCTACATAGTGGCACCGTGTCTCAAAACTACAAACAAAAGAAGAGATGTTTGAATGTGTGGCTGAGAGGTGCTGGAGACAGCTCTCAAGTGCATCTGAAGTCACCCTACTGGCATTTCCAAGCTTCAAGAGCTTGGGCATCAGCTGTTAACAGGAATTGCCCTTCGTGTGCAGAAGGGAATGGTCTCTGAGCTAATTTATATTCTCTCCCAGAAGTGGCTCTCAGCACTGCTTTACCCAGTGCTTGATATTGCCCAGAGCAGAACCCCCTCTTATGGGGAAAAATGGTCCACCATGCTTAGAATGAGTGTCCAGGGTCTTGGTAACTCCTTTAAGCTTAATAGTTCTACCTACATGCCCAAAGAATTCCTCAAGCCAGTCAGTCAGGCCCCTGCCTGCCCTAGCCTGGAGCAGAGACATCTTTCTGGTGGCATTTTTCTTTCTTGTTGAGATTTTTTTTTTTTTTTTGAGCACAGAACATGAAGTTTATGATATATTGTCTTAGTAAAAGGTTTCAGCTCGGCCTCTGTTCCCAAGGAAAGGAACTTAGAATCTACTCCAACTCTTAAAATGTGATCAGTACACATGAAGGTTGAAGGACAAAATGACCACAGCTGTGAGTGTTATGCTCTGTGATTGATCACACCCTTGTCTACTTTGGAGCTATTAAATCAAGTTCCTTTAGTCTAGTTTCACACGATGACAGAAATACACTCTTTCCAGTGAGAAAGCCACCCTCCTTAAAGGGCCAGCTACACAGAAAAGACACACAGAAGATGAAGTACAAAAGAGTGAGGTTGCAGCTCAGTAGGCAGCATCCTTGCCTAGCATGAATGAAACTCTAGGTTAGATCCAAAATACCACATAAACTGCTATGGTGGTGCATGCATGCCTGTAAGAACTTAAGAGGTAGAATTATGGAGCGGGTCAGAAGTGCACTGTCACTCTTGGCTATAGATTGAATTTGAAGACAGCCTTGGACAAAGACCATGTCTCAACAAGAATGAAGATGAAACATGAATAGAGCCAAAGATGGTCATGATGCTGATAATGATGGCCAAGTAGTAATTCACCTCATAGCAATCACACTCAGCCCCTGCTCTTTCATTAAAAATTGCTTGACTAAACCTAAAATCGAACTCAGAAAGAACTTCAGAGGTATATCTGTGTGTGAACATTTTTGTATGCACACATGAATGTATGTATGCATGCATGTGGAAGTCAGAAATCAACCTTAGGTGTCATTTTTTTTCAGTAACTGCGCACCTAGTTTTTGAGATAGAGTCTCTCTCTAATCTGGAACTCTCCAAGAAAGCTAGCCTGGCTGGCCAGAGAGCCCTGTGATGTGTGTTTCTAACTTCCCAGAGCTAAGATTATAAGCATATGCTACAAATGCCTGGCTTTTGTTGTTATGTAGTGCTAGGGAATGAACTCAGGTCTTCATGCTTACAAAAGGCAAGCCCTGTACTGAATGAGCTACCCCAGGCCCTAACATTGGTGATTTTAAACACAGCCTGCTGACTTGCCCAGAACTCAGGTTAGCTACACAATTTTGACAAATACTTTGCCTTAATTAAAAAATAAATAAATAAATTGCCTGAACTCTTCAACAAGAGCTAAGTTTGGTTCTGTGAGAAAGTGGGTTCAGGTAAAAGAGTGGAAATATGATGTCCTTCAGAACCAGAGGATGGATTTCTAGTTGCAGCTGGGTCATTGGTCATCTCTCTGGCTGTCAAGCTGCTTTGCTCTGTTAGGGGATATAGCTGCACTTAGCAGGAATTTCAGGGGAGTGTCTTCCCTTTATACACAACACTTAAAGATATCGTATTAATGGCAAGAGCATATTAGTCCCCAAGAGGTCGGAAGTACTGGAGAACAGAACAGGGAATTTAACTCACAGAAGCTAACGAGTTGTCCTATAGAATAACAGCGAGATGCAATTTATAGAGTCTAAAAGAAGAAAAAAAATGTCAGAAAAAAAATTGGTCAGGATATAGCTCAATGGCAGAACACATTCATAGCATGCATGAGAAAAAATGGACAATCGTGTAAAATTAATTCTTAAAACCAAAAGTACAGAGACTTAGAGCAACTATGGATAACTAAGAGAAGGTGTGTTAGTGTTAAGGCAAAGACGCCATTAGACATTCTGACTTTGTGAAGTAAGGTGAGATTATGAGACCATGGAGACAGTACATATAAGTGGTTCCTTAAGAGACTTCACTGGAACAAAAGCAAGATAAAATAGTGGAACAGAGAGGGCTGGTCAGAGGGGTAAGCATTCAACATATAGAGTGCTCAGTGTCGAGTGGGCATGCTCAGAAAAGAAGCTTGAATCTTCTAGAGACCGTTCAGGGACCAGTACAGGCAGAAGAAACCTCCAGAGCTGACCTTGAACATGTGACCTTGATCCTACTGCTACCCTAGACCCAACTCATCTGAAGCACAAACCAGATGTCATTGGGAAATCTTATGGGAGGAAAAATCTTGGCCAGTGTGGAAACTCTACTAAGACCCACAGGTGAGACTGATGACTTTGTTCTGACTCTATACGAAGGTGCCCTCAGTGCTTTGCATGCAGCTTGTATTTAAGAGCTGTGTGCAAGTAAGCAAATGAATGTGCATTTCTATTGATGACAAGAAACACGGTAGGCAGCATAGAAGACTTGAGCAAAGCCAGGCTGATCTTTTCAGGCACTCAGCACAGATGCAAGCATCGCTCACTACCTTGCCATGTTAGCTTCTCTAAGTCGGAGAGCACTCCGAGACTCAACACTGAGCAAACCTAAAGGTGTTTCCGCCATCTTTCTTTTGAAGCCATGACCTTAACCTGGCAATGCTCAGGAGCTCACCCCTACTGCACGTGTTCTCTGATGTGCCTGACCCTATCTCACATACCAAGTGGGGAGGAAGAGATGCACCTCTACAGACACACTTGGGCTCCCAAATGAAATCCTCGTGCTTCCTTTGTTCAGGAAAGTCATTCTTTGGAAATAGTTCCCATGCTTTCCTTACCTGCTGGAGGTATTAAATCTGTCTCCTCTTTTGTGCTTCCTGGATGTATACTTATTGGGGTTTTGTGCTCACCACCATGCAAACCTACTGAATTTGGTTCCATCATCTTCCCCAATTCTCAGGGGAGACCATAATCCAAGCCGGGCATAGAAAACAAAAGGTAGCCCTTCTTGCCTTCAGGGAGTATAATTCTTGCTTACTATCTCCCCATGGGATCAAGCTGAAGCTCAGCTTATCCCTGACAGTCTTCTCCGTACCATTGTTGTAAACACGTGTTCTCTCAGTAAAGTCTCAGACTGCTTCCAGCATCAGCCAGAGAGGGAATTCTCCCCCACATAGAAATGTGTTCAGAAGCTTGTCATCCATAATGAACTATGACTCTTTATAAGGAATCATTTGCTGCATTTGAAGAGGGAAATATTTCTTCCTGCTCTAGAAATTCATTCTTCATTTTGGTTCTCAGGATAGCAAGAGCCATGGGTCCACCACTTGCGTTGAGATTTGAGAGTATCTAAACATGTCCGATGAGTTAGAGAGTTTCTGAGAATCTGTTTTCAAATGAGATCGATGAGAGTTCTTGGCCAATACTGATGCTAAACTCTACTCAAGTCTACAGAGTGGAGTGAATCCACTTCAGACATGAGGTCAGCCACTCATGGTCTGTCCTGTGCCTTCATCATGTGAAGTCATGAGACAGATGAAGAAAGCAGAAGGGGATGACCTGTAATTGCTTTTTTTTTCTTTTCATTTAAAATAAGTCTGCATAACACGTGACTAAAAGGCAATGAAGCTTTATGCTCATGTGACTTAAGGTAGGATGGATTTAAGAAAAAGAAGCCTTCACTTCTACATGAACTCAGGAGGGTCTAGTACAGGGTGCCTGAAACCCTGGCTCCCAGATCTCGGGCACCTCAAATGACAGGAGTACCTCCATACACACTAATATGGCTCCTAAGGAGCCCTCACACAATTTCTCAAGCAGGTATTTGTAATATTTCTGCAAATATTTAATTAACATGAAGAACCTTGCCATAGAATATGAAGAATATGAACCATCATAGAATATGAAGACCTTAGAGTTTTCAGTTCACAAATTGGCACGTATGACAAGAGTCTAAGAACAAAGCTCATCTTCACTGGAGGCCAGCTCTAACCTACTGCTCAAGAAAGGTGCCCACTGCCCTTCCTAGACCTTCCTGTCTTCTATCCTCCTTGTCCTCACAGGCCCTGAGCTCGGCATTCTTCCTAGCTGGAGTTTCTCTTTGAAGGGAATCAGTCTAACTCCTTACTGCATAAATTTAACCCAGCTATTAAGCCTCTTTGCATAAATATCAAAGACTAGTGTCTTGAAATTTTCTCTTCCCTGGGAAGAACTATTTGCATTTCAAAAGAACCAGTGCTACCCTGAAAGATCACTTGTGAAGACAGGGGCTACTCTATGGATGGCATGGTCTATTATCAAATTCAAATCATCATGTCCATCCATCCAAAAACCACAGGGGGGGGGGGGAGTAAGAAAAGTCCCTAGACTGCGATCCACTTTGCAGCTTTACCCTTAAGTGGGTTTTGTACATGATCAGGCTGCAGAACATCTCTGTTGTTTTTCTTGCCCCATGCCAGATGTTTGTGTGAGTTGTTTTCTTACAGTGAGCAGAAGATAATTTCACAAAGGCCAGCTGATATAAGAAAGATCTCTGTCCTCTATGCTTTCACCAAGTTTCCTTACTTACTCTCTGAGCCTCCAACTCTTCACTTTTTAATAGAATAATAACACATGCATTGAAGGACCATTACAAAGAGTGAGCGAAATGAAGTTCTAAAAGACAAAAGTACGTGTAATTGGCTAACAGTAATGGTGGAGTTAGTCAAGGCAGATGCTTTCCCCCACTTGTTATTCTCCTGGACGATCCCCATTTCCCCACCATGACTGGAACATCATCTGGTCGTTGGCAAAGATGACTCAAGGTAAGGTAGTCACCATAACCCTTATCTCTCCCTAGCTCTTTAATAAGTAAATATTTATTGAGCCTTACTGTAAACAAATCATAAGTCCTTGGGGATAACAGAAAGAATAAATACCATCCTGGTTAGATTTAACTGTTAGCCTGACCTGGTGTTATCTGGGAAGAGAATATCAATTGAAGAATCACCTAGGTCAAGTTATTCTGTGGGCATGTTTGTAGTGGATTACCTTAATTGTTAGATGATCTAAGAGTGACAAACTATTTTTGGTGGCACCATTCCCTAGACAGGTAGTCCTGACTACATAGAAAAGCACATTTTAGGGTCTGAAGAAATAGCTTAGCAGTTAAGAGCACTAGCTAGTCTTCTAGAGAACCTGGGTTCAATTTCCCAGCACCTACATGGCAGCTCACAGCTACCTATAAATCAATCCCAGAGGATATGACACCCTCTATGACCTCCTTAGGCATCAGACACAGACATGGTGCACAGACATACTTGAAGGCACAACATCCATATACATAAAATATTTTTAATTTAAACAAATTAGAGAATTTGCTAGCCTGCCTGCCAGCTAGCAAGAATACACCTCCTAGCACACTGCTTTAGCAGTGGAGTGAGTCTCTTGGTCAGAAGTAATGCTGTGTGAAATAGCAAATAGGCATATCTTCAAGATCCTGCCTTGACTTCCCTTAATGGTGGACCTGGAATTGTGAGCCAAATAAACCTTCCCCTCTCTCGTGTTGCTCCAGGCCATGATGTCTTATCACAGAAAAAAGAAATTAAAGTAAAGCAGGTACTTCCTGATATCTGGTATCAAGAAGTTGACAGATCTGTTGATTAAACAGAACTCGAAAGCATAAAGAAACTGAATAGTGAATACAGCATAGAAGTCTTATGAAAGACCATAATAGCTCAGTGATAATGTGGAAAGTGAAGCAAATGAGAATAAAAAAGAAAATCATCAGAGCATTTCAAGCAGGAACAGACTGGAGCCCTGAGTGGCAGGTGATATTTGAGGGAAATAAGGAGATAAAGGTATAAGGAGGAAAGTGAAGTCAGAGGCACGGAAACTGATGCGGGAGAAAATAAAGAGCAGCGGTTTTATTTTTAATTAGCGTACGAAGTAGTAGGTTTCATTTGCTATGTCAGGAAGAAAGAAGTGAGAAGCGCACGGCCTCAGCATGACTACATAAAGCATATACATATAAAACACTCAAAACCTCAATTCTTGGCGTATGTGAGTTGTCATTGTGAATGAATGTTCTCAGAACAAAGCTGCACCTTCCACCAAGCTGTCCACAAAGCCTAACTGATTATAACTTCATCAGTCATGTAGACACTAAAGCATTGCTATTCCTTGGCTACCTCTTGTCTAACAGAGCATCCTGGTCACTAAGAGGTTAAAAAAAATCTCTTGGAATATATTAAACAGTTTTTACCAACAAAGGTCCAGGAATGTCTCGAGACACCATCTGAGGCCAGAGACTACCCTGCTTTGCTTTAGCCTCCCACCAGTGCGTCTGAGAAGTGTCTTGACTTATGACTTTGTTCTGTCATTCATTAGACACCACACTGGAACACAGAACTTGAGGTAACCTGAAACTGTGTCCCCAAGCCAGGGTCACTCATGAGAGAATAAATTATCCCTTCTCCCCTTTGAGGTGAGATATTGACAGTGTGGTTGTTTTGGTTTGGTTCGCTGTGTTTTGTTATTGTTGTTGTCTTCATTTAAGAAAGAAGGAAAATAAAGAAAATGTTTCACCAGCCTGTTAACTAACACATTATTACACATCAGGTGAAAACTGTCTATTATGTCCAGGTTCATGTTATTCCCACTTTGTCTACACTATGTACCAAAACAGCATCCCTTAGTCCTTGGAATACATTAACATGTTGTCCAAAACTAAGAGGACTTTAGTCCACCAGGAAATTGTATGATAGCTGGGCAGTGGTGACACAAGCCTTCAATACTGTCACTCAGGAGTTAGGGGCAGGTAGATCTGAGTTCAAGTCTAGCCTGGTTCACAGAATAAGTTTCAGGCCACAGAGAAATCCTATCTTGGAAAACCAAAACAAACAAACAAACAAACCTTTATTATAGTTGGAATCTCATAACGAATCACAGAGGTGATTATATGTGGATGGGTTTTCTTCTTCACAATAGCAAAGAAGCTGAGCCAATACAGAAAAATGGGAGTGGAGCTGTGGCGCACATGTGAGGAAGGGGACAATGATAAAGTGCATGTGATGTGGAAGTGGGGAGGAAGAGTACAAGTGAGGACAGGGAGATGACACAGGAAGGAAAGTAAAAAAAAAGAGAGAGAGAGAGAGCACTGTAATGATCCAATCATCGATGGGAGTGGTGACTAATGAAGTTCAATGACTGAGGTTTAAAGTATTAAGGTTCCCACACCACATAACCCTACCGGAGAAGGCTAGTCTGCATTTGCTAAGAACTCTAAGCCAGTTCCAGAAACTGCAGCGTCTGCTGATCTTCAGCTGGCTTGGAGAGGGTGCACTTTCCTCCATCCCGAGAGGCTTGTCTTTGTCATCAAAGGATTTTTATTGGTCACTGGAGAAGAGTGCAGAGAAAACATCTCTGGGTAAGAGTTCCTGTGTCACAGAGTCCACGGTGCTAGCAGGCCAGGCTGCTGGGGCCGAAGCTTCCGTGGACAGAAAACTGCTCACGATTCAGGGTCATGACATCTGACTGATTTGATGAGTGTCAACAGCAAATGCTTCCCTGAGCTTTTCTAGAGCCCTTAAAGACACAGCCTCTCCCTTTGAGAAATTAGAGATTTCAGTATGCTTGGGTAAAGAAGGAGTAAGAAAAATGTAGTGCCGTATGCAAAGTGGAATTTTATTCAGTCACCAAGACATTGGCAGGAACACTCACAAAACTGAAGAGCATTATGTTAAGTAAAATAAGCCAGGCTGGGGAAAACAAATATTACTGCTCTCTTTTGTGTGTGTGTAATCTAGACTTAAATATGTGTGGGGGCATGCCTGAAAGCAGAGAGGGAACTATGAGTGAGGATGGAAGCAAGGATGATAATGGAAGGGGATTGGGGGAGAATAAAGGGTCCTAGATTACGTGTAACACAGAATCAAGTGCTCAAACACACCCGTGTGCAGGAAGGGATTGGGCTTCGTCACTATACAGAAGCCTCTGGGCTTGGGATCCATGAGCACCTCAATCTGTTTACCTCTTATCTGGCTCTTCACTGTCATCTTCATAATAAGCCAGCAAGCTTAAATGTTTCCTTGAACCCTGTGGATCTTCCTAGCAAATAAACCCAATATTTCCAGGTAATTAAATAGCACCCTGTGGATGACTGCTGGAGAGATGCATGATGGTGGTAGTGGGGGAGGGGGTGGACATACATGTGACACCTGACCACAGTGCTGAGCTATGAAAGCGTGAAGGAAACTGTTCTTCACAGTGTGGTCTTATGCCGTGTGCTTGTACATACAGAACGCATGCACATTTCTTTGTTCTGACCACCTAGATGGCCAAGAAATAATAATCCCCTCCCCCTCTGCAGCAATGAGAAGAACAAGCACCTGAATCTTGGTTCCTATCCATCACTCAGTAGGAAAACGTCATCGCCTGGTGATTCTACAGAGAATTGGGTCATTCTTGATCAGGAACAGGGTAAATGCACTATGAGCCTCGAATACCTTGTTGTACTAAAAGGTAATGGTATCAAAAGAAGAAAGTGCATATGTGCACATGTGCATACGTGAGGTGGATTCCAGGAACAGAGAAGTCCACCTGAAAGAGATCCTTCCAGTACCCAAGCATGGAACAGTTGTAGATTGACAGAAAAGGATGTGGTTCTGGGTCATGGCACTAAATAATTCAAATACACATATAAGCTGGTTATTTCAGCCAGGGGTGAGGGGCGGGTGAGACTGTTCCTCCAGAGGACCTGAGCTTGATTCTCAGCACCCACATCAGGCAGGTCATAACCACCTGTAAGTCTAGATCCAGGGGGATTGTGCACCCCTGGCCTTTGCTGGCACCTACACACACTTACATACGCCCACACATAGACATAAACACATGCATACTCATAATCAAAACTTATAAAAATAAATTTTTAAAATTACTCTGAGCAATGTAAAATACAAATAAATGCTGAAGATAGACAAATTTTCCTCATAGAAGACTCCCTTAAGGAGGTACCCCTCTCCTTTAGAAGGTAGAGATTAATTCACACACACTCCCAAATCTAAGGAAGGTCTAGGTCAAAGAATTGTTTCCAAAAACAGAAGGGGGTGGGAAACCTAGTTATGGAGGTGGAACCTAGTTACTCTTTTAAAAATATATATTTATATATTGTAGAAAAAAGTATGCATATGTGTGTGAACATGCCACAGTGTGTCTGTGAAAGTCAAAAAGGATAACTCGGAGGGATTAAGTTGGTTCTACCCTTCCACCATGTGAGTTCTGGGATAGAATGTGGGGTCAGCAGGTATGGCAGTAAATGTCAGCAGGTATGGCAGTAAATGTCTTTACCATCTGAGCATCTTGCTAGTCAAAAGCCTAGTAATCTAACAGTAGAGAGAAATGGCTAGAAACTCATCAACTAAGGCTAACTCATCAACTAATAGCTACCAGGCTATTCCTGGTAACAAAATGACAAG
>LR753354.1:313011-356240 GCA_902729485.2 Mus minutoides | reverse complement strand
GGAGAGGGAGGGGGAAGGAGGAGGGGAGGGGCCAAATTAGACTCAAGGAAAGAGGGGAGGGGAGGAGAGGGCAAAGAAGGGGGGAGAAGAGGAGGGGAGGTGGAAGAGAATTGGAAAAAGGAGGAAGGAGAGAGGAAGAAGGGGAAGGAGAAAAAGAAAGGGACAAAAGGAGAAGAGAAGTCAGCCTTTGCACTGCAGCATGAAGTAGAGAAGAGGACGTGAAGGGTGATGTGCAAGAAGCTGGGGATGAGATGGGGCGACCCAATCGTACCCATTATACAGGTAAAAAGTCTCACAGAAGGAATTTTTAAAAATAAAACTAAGGCCAGCAAGATGGCTCAGTAGGTAAAGATGCTTGCTAGCAAGCCTGATGCGATGGTCTGAGTTGGACGCCCAGTCTGCACGTGATGAAAGGTGGGAGCTGACTCCCAGAGGTTGTCATCTGACCTTTGCATGCACAGCACACAACATGTGTACACACATGCTCTAAATAAAAATAATAATAATAAAAGTTTAATAATTCAAATCAAAATGGCAGTAGCAGAACTCTGTATCAGGTGAGGACCTCCATGTACCCAGGAAGCCAGATCCAATTATAAACATACATAAACATGAATAGCTGACAACACGTGCGTTCAGCGTCTGTGTTTCCACCCAAAAGAGTGTCTGTACATGCACACAAATAGACATATAGTATGTTGTTCATAACAGCAAATCTGCAAATGTGTGCCCAGAACAAGGAAGACTCAGTGGAGAGTTCATAAGAGTGCTTGTGTAGCAGCTGGAGACAGAATTGTCTCCATCATGACCCCAGAGCAACAGGACTTTCTTAGTGATCCTGCCCCTCCACTGGGGGCCGTGAGTTCATGGCTGGTCCCTGCACCGGCATAGAATCCCTCCAGTGTGACATACAAAATCACCACATACCACTCCACAGCTGACTCCACACTGAGTCATTTTTCAAAATAAAGTGAAGTGTCAGGCAGGTTTCCGAAATTCCCTCACAGGCCTGGTAAGCAATGGCCCCAGGGACTCCTGAAGGTGTGGGGAGGAGGCCAGAGCAGGAGATGTGGACAAGCAGAGCCAGGACATTCTGAAGGTTGAAATTAATCACCAGATGGCCTCAGAAGCTCATTTTCCACATGCCACCAACAGGAGTCAAATTTCTCATGCAATCCCAGGAAGCAAAAAACAAATGAGCACTGGAAGTAGCTTGAGGTTTCCTGGAACAGTATTAAGCACCTGCGATACCAGAGGGCCTGTGCTTGTGGCTGGGGAGGTAGAGACAGATGAACAAGGCTACCTGTGGGTAGCACAGTGCTCTGCTGCAGAAAACAGCTAGGTGGGTTTTACAGACATGGAAGTCCTGAAAAAGAGTGACAACCGTCTGCTGATCCTTGGGGTAGGTACATGCTTCTTCATCCATGATACAGGGAAAGGGACCTTCACAGCCTGTCACTACAACACCAGATAAGTCTGCATCCCAGAGGGCTAGGGTGCTGAACTTGGCCATACAGATTTTTTAAAGGGGGGAGGGGGGATCACCAGTGTGTTACAAGACCCTGGGTTTTCTAGAAAAATCTGGAACAAGAGAATCATCATGATCATGGATGCCAGGAGTGCTGGCCCAAGCTGGTAATCCCAGATTTGGGGAGACAGAGACAGGAGGATACCTGAGTCTTACTGACCACCCTAGTCTAGCTTCGTGGATGAGATTCAGGCCAATGAGAGATCCTATCTCAAAGGAGGTGGACGTTTACCTCCTGTAACTCCAGCTCCAGAGGATCCAATGCCTTCTTCCAGCTGTCAAGGACACCTGCACTCACATGTACATACTGAAACACAGATTTACACACATACACAGGAATAAAAGTAGAATAATAAAGACCCTATCGGACAGTGGAGTGGACATAGTGCGCCTTTAGTGGATGAGTCTTGATGGTGAGGGAAAGCAAGGGGAGAGTGAGCAGATAACCTTGGCCACTAGGAACCAGGTAAGAACAACAAACTCAAAGTTTCTCTCCTTAGGCTTCCCTGTGAGACTAGTTGTTTTTATCTCAGGCGGAGAGAGCAGTGTGGCAACATTTTCCCATCTTCACGTTTGTGGGATCCTATTTCCTCACCAAGCTCCTCTGTTGGTGATTTTTCTCACAGTTCCAACAAAAGCAACTTACAGAGGAAAGCGTTCGTGTTACCCCACAGTCTGAGGGCACAGCCCATCACGATAGAGGAGATGTCAAGTCAGGTGCATGACGAACCAGGTCACATTGCATCTGTAGTCAGAACCCCAGCCCATGGGATAGATAGCACTGCCCTCATTCAGCATGGGTTTCCCCACCTCCGTTAAATCTTCCTGACAACACCTTCACAGACACGCCCAGGGCTGTGTCTCCTAACAGATTCTGAATTTAGTTGAGCTGATAGTGACACTAACCATCACAGACTCCAAAGCTTTTAGCGCCTCTGCACACTCCTTTCTGGCCTCCCAACTGCGCTTAGATGAATATATGTGCTTAGATGCATAGGTGAATGTCTATGTCCATCAGTTCTGTCTCACATGGATCCTAAATTGACACAGAAACAGACAATGCAACACAGAGGGCCTGTCCTGACATGGAAGCTCCCTTCTCAGAGTATAGCTGTAGCTAGATCTTAAAAGGAAGTCTTCTCTTTTGGGGGAGAAGACTAATTGACAGAGCCTCACTGTGTAGCTCTGGCTTTCCTGGAACTTTCTCCCTCCTCCACCTCCTCAGGCCTTGTATTGCAGACATGTGCCATGCAGCCTGGCTGAAGACATGTTTAAAGCCCTATTTCCAGTGTTCGCTGGCTACTGCGGGAGGGTTGGGGGGGTAGCCACAGAAGACCCAAAGATGGAGGGTTTGCACTCTTAACCTCCAGCTCCTTCCTGTCTGTCTTCTTCCATTAAGGCCCACCACGGCAACAATGTGAAGATGCAGCCCCTGTGCACCAAGTTCCCTGTGGGATGTGTTCACGATACTCACCCTTAAGAGATAAGGAGATAAGGAGAGAGGGAAATCAGCAAGATGACGCCCAGGATCTCTGCATATGGCTTAGAAGTTGCTCACTTAGCTGTCTGTATTGACAGATAACAGAAGGGTTTTATTGGGGGGGGGGGGCGGTGTTTATTTTTTTAACCTCCAGAAGGCATCCCATATGGAAGCTCAGAAAATGGCACTCTTCCCCTTGGAGTAAGAGAGTGCACACGCACACATGCATAAGCTAACACACCCGCTTTGTTAAACTTCTCCGAGCCAGCTTTGGAGAGAACATATCTTTTCTCCATTACCTTCCTTAGGACAGATATCTGTGACCCATCACATCCTAAAAATAATCATCTGTTTATTAAGGGAAGCCATCGCATGCGGTAGCAAGAGCGCTTGCCGGGCTCAGAAACGAAAACCACGCCACGGTTTTTGATGAATTTGTTCTGTGCTTCTAAACACGATGTGAAAAAAGTTAATGAGTGAGGTCCAGGTAAGCCTGAGGGGCTTCTCTAAATCAGTGCATCAAAAGTCCTAGCACATTCCCAACAGCTTTAAGAGCGCTTGTTGATGGGCATATTTCAAAGCAAACAACGCCGCTGCTCTGACAAGCCAATTATATTACCTTACAGTGCCTACAGGCACATAAATTATACACTAACGTATTGTAGCCTACTTCTAAGAAAGCGGGTGGTTCTCTGCAGACCTGGCAGCAGGTCTGCCCTCTGGTGGGCTCTCAGAGAAATAGTCTGTCCCAACTGTTACTATGCCCAGGGAGTTTATGGAGAGCCAAATGTGTGAGCTCAGAGCCTCAGGGCTGTGATCTGCATGCAGAGATGATCTCAAGGGTAAACCGGTCCTCAGAGTCTGTATGTGTATGGGTCTAGGCACCATTTTTAAAATGCTTTAATTGTTTTATTACTTTATAACTGCTTTTCTGACATGTATGTATGTATGTATGTAGGTGTACTACACGTGTGCCTGGCATCCTCAGAAGTCAGAAAAGGGTGTTAGGTCCTCTGAAACTGGAGTTATGGATGTTTGTGAGCCATTGTGTGGGTTCTAAGGACCGAACCTAGGTCCTCTGAAAGAGCAACAATTGCTCTGAATTGTACAGCCAACCCTCCAGCCCCAAACAATCAGAATCCTGGGCTTTTGTTCTAACTGATGTTAGCCAGAAGTCAGGACGAGATGGTGAATTACCTCAGTCTTTCATAGCCCTCATTGTGGGTTCTGCCTGACCATCTGCCACAAGTGGTAGACAATTTCAAATCCTCTGAGGTGGCCCAAACAAATCTATTGAGAGCTTTCCTCTTTCTATACCCAGCGGGTACTCTCTCAACAGTTATCAGAAAAGCCCTGCAAAGAACCCAAGGCTTGATCCATGAAACCTTAGAAACACTGGTAGAGGCTAGAGGGGAACTTCAATTGGCATAAGGACCTCAGCTCAGTGTCCAACCGTAGTGGTACACAGTCACAACCCCAGTGCTGGCCAGGCAGACAGATCCCTGGGGCTCACCAGCCAGTCAGGTCGACCTTCTTGTCAAGCTCTGAGCTAGCGAGAGTCCTTGTCTCAAAAATAAGGTGGATGGCATCTGAGGAATGACACACAGCATTGACCTCCACACATGAGATATACACACACATACGTGCAAACACACATATACACATGCATACATATATACACACATAGACACATGCACATATAGACACATGCATACAAACACATGCATACATACATGCATACATATATGCACTCACATACATACACACATGCATACATATATACATGTTCACATACAGGTATGCATACATACATACACACATACATACCTACATGCATACATACAAGCACACACATTCACATATGCATGAGATTATAAGAACAAAGTATAACCTAACTCAGATTTTTGCTGGAAATCTTCAACTATGGATCACAGCTATGTGTATGTATGCACATTCACAAATCAAAGCAATTTCCCATTTCCCAAACAAGTAGGAAGAAAGCAAATAATCCAAGTGCTGTGTCTTCTGTGAGCATTTCTGGCTGAGTTTGACCTACAGTTTATGGAGATTGACCCTGAATGCCAGGAAGACTTCTGATAAAGCCTAAGGTTCTGTTCTCTCCCATTTGGTCTCTTCTTTGCCAGGTAATAGACATTACTTTGGTGCAGGAATGAAGCCACTTACTGCTTTATCTATGGCAATACTGTACTAGTTAATCGCGTGATTTTAGGAAATATATCTGGTTACTGGGATTCATGATGTAATACTAAGTAGTATTAGGCCCATCATAACTGTTAGAGAGGTGAAGTCGGCTCAGCACTATACTCTACCTTCCCAAGTAGCAAATGGACTTCCTTCATACCATTTTCCACCAGCATAAAGCTATGTGTTCTGAGTTCCGAGATATTAAATTCAGGCGGTAGAGACTTGATTCATCTGTTGCCAGAGCCAACAGTCTGAAACTTCTAAATAAGGTGAACATTCAGTTGCTCACAGGGACAGTTTCAGCTTTCCAATGAAGAAACTTGGAGGGTTTAAATCTCTATACATGTACGTAAAACACATACACAAAATGCCGACCATGTGAATATGGTGTGGCCTCAATAAGCTGTAATTTAGAAAGTGAGTTTGTTGCTGTGGGAAAAAATGATTCTCTTCCTCACGGGACCTGAAGTTTTTGAAAGAGAAAAACCCTGCTATGTGGCTCACCATGGCACAGCATGGAGCAGGTGTCTCTTTTGGCTACCCAGCAGCTGAATCCCCTTTGCAGACTGGGAAATTCTCCCCTCTCTGTGTGAATGGATGAATGTGTCAAAGCCATGTCCTAGCTGGTGGGTTTGTTCTACTAACAGTTATGAACATTACAATGCTTTCCATTTTTTTTTAAATATTTGTTCACTCATTTATCATGTAGTATGAGTGTGGGCTTGCACTTGACACAGCACACGGGCTACTGCTCAGTTCTGTGGTGTAGGAGAACAGAAAGATAGGAAAAATGTTTGACAAGGAATGGAATGTGAGTCTTAAGATGCAACCAGGCAAATGTGGAGAAAGCAGTCATCATTGTCAAAGCGATTAACGCATTAGAGAGAAATCAACACTCTCCTTAAAGGCATCCCTAGGACAAGACTCCAACATAAGAAAATCCTATTACATCTGAATGAAGAGACCCCAAACTTAGAATGTCAACAAAGCTCTGTACTTTAAAATAACCACCTAGGAAGCCAGGTGTGGTGGTGCTCACCGTTAATCCCAGCACTCTGGAGGCAGAGTTAGGCGGACCAGCCTGGTCTAGAAGGCAGGTTCCAGGACAGCCAGGGCTGTTACATGGAGGAATCTTGTCTCAAACACCACCTAGGGATGCCTTCCCCTAAGCTCACCCAGCAATACACGAAGGCCATGCAGTTGTGGAAAATATACACCCTCTGCATCAGAACCTGACCAGGTCATCCACATGGTGCTGCTTTCGTAGGCACACAAAATCCAGCGGTCCAGGGGTCATGGAGGCTGTGCCACGGTATGAGGAAGCCGCCGGGCCAGCCTTCTACGACGGGGTTGGAGGCTTTGCAGCCTGGACTGCAGAGATCAGTGCATGAAGCTGCCACAGTGAAGCCTCGGTTGCATTGAAGACCCCAGGCTTACAGAGAGTGTTTTCAGAGAGGTTCCGTGAGAAGATGTACTGTATATGTTGGTGGCAACATGCCAGGGCTCCAGATTAAATTCAAAACGTTTAAAAAGAGAAAATGAGCTTCACACAAGCGTTCATCTCTTACTCCTGAGTGCAGGTGCGGTGAGGTCTCACCCTCTACTGTCTCAGTGACAGCTGCCCTTATGGCCACACCCAGGACTGCGGGCTACAGTAATCTCTTCCTTCAAGTTGCTTTGGTCAGGAGTTTTCCTACAGCAATGAGAAAAGTCACTAATAAAAGAGCACTAAGGTCCCCATTCAGTCAATGTGGCTGTATGCCACACAGGGTACACCCTCTCCTTCTACTTATCATAAACACAACAGAATACATCCTCTAAAGGTATAGGGTGTATCTTACTTTACAAAATCAGTTCAATTTATGATTCAGGAAAAAAAACTACCTATTGAACTGTGATGGTTTGTATGTGCCTGGTCCAAGGAATGGCACTATTTGGAGGTGTGGCCTTGGAGGAAGTGTGTCTCTGTGGGTGTGGGCTTTAAGACCCTCCTCCTAACTATGTGGGAGCCAGGCTTCTCCTAGCAGCCTTCAGATGAAGATGTAGAACTCACAGCTCCTCCTGCACCAAGCCTGCCTGGATGCTGCCATGCTCCCACCTTGATGATAATGGATTGAACCTCTGAACCTGTAAGCCAGACCCAGTTAAATGTTGTCCTTATAAGAGTTACCTTGGCCCTGATATAGCTGTCTCGTGTGAGGCTATACCAGTGCCTGGCAAACACAGAAGTGGATGTTCACAGTCAGCTATTAGATGGAACACAGGGTTCCCAAGGGAGTAGCTAGAGAAAGTACCCACAGAGCTGAAGGGGTCTCCAACCCTATAGGTGGAAGAACAATATGAACTAAGTAGTACCCCCAGAGCTCATTTCTCTAGCTGCATATATAGCAGAAGATGGCCTAGTTGGCCATCATTGGGAAGAGAGGCACCTTGGTCATGCAAACTTTATATGCCCCAGTACAGGGGAATGCCAGGGCCAAGATGTGGGAGTGGGTGAGTAGGGGAGCAGGGCGGGGGATGGGGGAGGGTTTAGGGGACTTTTGGGATAACATTTGAAATGTAAATGAAGAAAATACCTAATAAAAATTGGAAAAAAAAAAGAGTTGCCTTGGTCATGGTGTCTGTTCACAGCAGTAAAATCCTAACTAAAACATGAACCAATTCAAACTCTATCCTTCTTTTGTTTTTCCTACATCTCCTAACTGGACCAATGAATACAATTTAGTTCTTTGAAGTATCTGATGCTCTCGTGGAGACTCTCACTGTCTGCTGCTTCTCATTAGGATGCCTTCTGACATCCTGTATTTCAGCATTCTTCACCTGCAGCCTCCATCAGCTAAGCTAATCCCCCACCTCCCCTCTTCCTCCTTCCTCTCTCTTGTGACCTCTAGCCCTCACAGGACACCTTCAGGACTCCACAGGCCTTCCTCCCAACTCCTTTTCCTATTACTTTGTAGGATTAACTACAGAGATCCACAACACTCCGAGAGTATCTTTTCAACCCTTAATGCCAGCCACACACTCATCCTGGAAGGATCAATACCATCTGGTGAGGGTGCTTTGCACAGCTCCACCTGGCTTAGGTTCCTAGATGCAGACACATGTTAGGTGGGTTACCTGACTGTACTGGCTAGTTTTTGTGTCAGCTTGACACAGCTGGGTTATCACAGAGAAAGGAGCTTCAGTTGGGGAAGTGCCTCCATGAGATCCAACTGTAAGGCATTTTCTCAATTACTGATCAAGGGGGAAAGGCCCCTTGTGGGTGGGACCATCTCTGGGCTGGCAGTCTTGGGTTCTATAAGAGAGCAGGCTGAGCAAGCCAGGAGAAGCAAGCCAGTAAAGAACATCCCTCCATGGCCTCTGCATCAGCTCCTGCTTCCTGACCTGCTTGAGTTCCAGTCCTGGCTTCCTTGGTGATGAACAGCTGTATGGAAGTGTAAGCGGAATAAACTCTTTCCTCCCCAACTTGCTTCTTGGTCATGATGTTTGTGCAGGAATAGAAACCCTGACTAAGACAAATTGGTACCAGCAGAGTGGGGTATTCCTGTGACAACCTGACCATGTTTTGGGGAAGACTGTGGAAGAACTTTGGGCCAGAAGATCCATTTTGTGTTAAGAGCTCTGTGGGATGTTGTGTAGGAGCTTGGAAGATAATGTTGAGAACAGTGCAGAAGATGGAGGCCTGGCTTGTGAAATTTCAGAGGGAAAATTAAAGACTCTTCTCAGGGCCATTGCTAGTTTGAATTTGATTCTGTGGTTCTGGTTAGCTGAAGAGTCAGCTGTGATTAACAAGATACCAGAACTACTAAAGCAAAAACTTGGCATTACTGGGACTGTTGATGCTGGTTAGCTGGAGCTAAGAAATTAGTGGTGATTAAGAAGAGACCAGCATCATTGAGGTGACATCTTCTGGGAAGTGTTTTCTGAGAGCACAGAGGCTGTGTTCCAGAGATAACCTTGTGCTGTGGCTGGACTTGGTAATGTGTAAGAGTAACCCAGGTGGTACTGGTTTTGAAGGCATGAAGGGGTCATGCAGAGCAGCTGAGGCCATGGAAGCACTGTGAGAGGCCATGGAAGGCCATTGGTGAAAGTGCAGCCTCAGTTGCAATTGATGGCCCAGGACTGAAGGGGTCATGCAAAGGAGTTGAGGCTTGGCACCATGAAGAGAGCCTATGAGAGGCTAGTGTTGAAGCCTAGTTATAGTGGAAGGCAGCAGCCTTTTGGAGAAGCCAGTATCATGGGATGACCACCAAGAACAGCAGCAGCAGTGAAGTACAGGCAGCTGGAGCCTAGAAGACAAGGTGTGTGCTACAAAGGGCATGGCTGGAGAAGTGGCCCAAGCCCTTGGAGGAGCCCAGAAGATCGTGAGTTGGATCCCAGACATTGGACGGTTGGAGATTGATTTTTGCTTTTGATGGTAACTATGCCCTAATATTTTTCCCTCTTGAAGGAAGAAAGTATTTTAGTGTATCCCACAGTTAAGAGACTTTTAATTATAAAAAGACTTTGGATTTTTAAAGGATATTGGATATTTTAAAAGGATTGAACTTTTAATATGTAAAGACTGTGGGACTTTTAAGTTATTTAAGATCTTGGGGATGAGTAAGAACTAAGGATTGAGGCTTACTAGTGATGAATCTGTGTGTCAAGTTGACAAGGGGTCAATTGTACTGGCTAGTTTTTATGTCAACTTGACACAGCTGGATTATCACAGAGAAAGGAGCTTCAGTTGGGGAAGTGCCTCCATTATATCCAGCTGTGGGGTATTTTCTCAATTAGTGATCAAGGGGGAAAGGCCCCTTGTGGGTGGGACCATCTCTAGGCTGGCAGTCTTGGGTTCTATAAGAGAGCAGGCTGAGCAAGCCAGGGAAAGCAAGCCAGTAAGGAACATCCCTCCATGGCTTCTGCATCAGCTCCTGCTTTCTGACCTGCTTGTGTTCCAGTCCTGACTTCCTTAGTGATGAACAGCTGTATGGAAGTGTAAGCTGAATAAACCATTTCCTCCCCAACTTGCTTCTTGGTCATGATGTTTGTGCAGGAATAGAAACCCTGACTAAGACACTGACTATACAACACATGATGAAAGGTGGTGATCCAGGGTATCAGAAGGAGCAACACACGTGCCTCTGCCATGTTTCTGTGGTGTGCGTGTACATGTATCTACTCAAACATGCTTGTATGTGACTATTCCCCTATATTCATACATGAAGTTTGTGTGCAGCCAGAGGTTATATGTGTGAGCAGTGATGTAATATCATGCATGTCCATTGCATAGGGTGAATGTGTATGCATCTGTCTTCAGCACTGTTCTATGGTGGTGAAGAAACGCCATAACCGCAGCAACTCTTAAAAAGGAACACATTTAACTGGGGCTTGCTTACAGTTTCAGAGGTTTAGTCCATTATCATCATGGCAGGGAGCACACAGGTAGACATGGTGCTGGAGAAGCAGCTGAGAGTTCTAAAGCTGGATCCTCAGGCAACAGGAAGAGAGAGACACTAGGTCTGGCTTGGGCTTTTAAAACTTCAAAACCTACCCCCAGTGGCACACTTCCTCCAACAGTACCACACCTCCTGATCCTTTTCAAATAGTGCCTCTTCCTGATGACTAAGCACTCAAATATATTCACCTTTGGGGGCAATTTGTATTCAAACCACCACATCATGCCTACATAAGTAAGCTGTGAGTCCATATAGGGTTTTTGTGTGTGTGGTAGGTACATGTTTATGCTTGCCTGTGTGTGTGCGTTCTTGTGTAATGGGTATATGTGTGAATATGTGAGAAAAAGAAGAGAGGAGAGGTGTGGTGAGGAGAGGGGAGGGGAGTGGAGAGGAGGGAGAGAGAGAGAGAGAGAGAGAGAGAGA
Source organism: Mus minutoides (assembly GCA_902729485.2). Taxonomy (NCBI): domain Eukaryota; kingdom Metazoa; phylum Chordata; class Mammalia; order Rodentia; family Muridae; genus Mus; species Mus minutoides. Next base: position 345,163 of record LR753354.1, on the reverse strand, counting down.
GAGAGAGAGAGAGAATTGAGGACCCAGGAAAGTTTAACAGCAATGAAAAGAAGACTGAAGGCAAAGCTGCCTGTTGTCTCCAGGCATCCTCTGCAGCACAGCTTACCAGCTCCAAACCCAGGACAGGCCTCCTGTGTCACACAGGCTCTAGAGACCTGTTAAAATGTCCCTGCTGTCAGTTAGGATCAATGGCTTCAGAAGGGCAGAGATGGTAGAAAATATTCCCCGTACCCTTATTTCTCTCTCTTCCACAAAGAGAGGCTGCCAGAGCCCCTCAGTCTCACAATAGATCGGGATGGGTTTTTTCCCTACCAGGCACTGATTTGCAGACAAGACTAATGTGTGGATTAAAACTGGACACTGCTGAGTAAAGCAATTTCCACCCCATGACATTTGAAAACACTGATAACGGCCATAGAAACCCGCTCTGTGTGCACCAGCTTCCTTCAGCCACGATTATGGCGGCCAAGAGGTTAAGACAGTGTTTGTGCCAAGCCAGACAGAAACGTGGCTGCGACACTTGAATTTGACACTCTTTAAATTAGGATCATAGTGATGGTATTTATTTACTTATTTGTTGACTTGTGTGGAGGTCCTAGGAGTTGAACTTGGGGTTTTGTGCGCGCTCAGCGGAGACCCTACCACTAAGCTACATCCCCAGCCCCAAGAATGCAAAATGCTAATCACAAAGGCGTGTGATAGAAACGCAGACTTCTCACCTTCTGTTTCTCTGGGACCTTGAGATTTTTGAGAATGAAACTCTGTGGAAACATTTCTCCTGCTATAATACTTGTCATCCAGGGTGTAAAACACCTCCACGCAAAGTCTACCAGATGTATACAACCTGCTCACATCAAAAAATGACAATGTCATCCACAGAGTTTGTGCTGATGAACTGAGCCACTGAGTTACATCAAAAGGACATTTATCCAAAAATGTCACAACGTTTTAAGTAAGTTTATAATTTTGTCCTGAGCTGTGCTCATCACTATCCTGGCCACATACAAACTACAGATGATGGGCTGACATGCCTGACAATGTAGAAGCTGTCTCTGGAGATACCATCTAGGAAGTGATTGGCATTCGTTTGATGGACATTCACAATCCCTCCAGAGCCAGGTGGTTAATGTCACTGAGCAAAGTTGCTCAGACTGCCCTAGAGTACACCTCCGCCATGCCAACAGACCCCTGTCTTTCAGCTCCAGATAAATGAAATATGCTTAATTAATACTTCTATTTCGGTAGTACTTGCATAGTTCGTGCTAGGCCAGTTTGTCTTCTTCCATGGGTTTCCGCCCTATGAGATGGTACTACTCACATTCAGGATGCATCCTCTCTTCTTAACCAGTCCTCTCCGGAAATGCCTTCACAGATATAACCAGAGGTGTTGCGGGAAATATTTTTTTTAAATGGCAAGTTTCCGCACTACACCCAGCTCCTCTCTGTCCGGTGGTCTCACCTCCTCTAGCTAACCCGAGTCAGCAATCTTCCCTTCTCTACCTGTCTCCTAGCCACCTGTGTACCTTCTTAGCCATAACACCCCTGTTGTGTGTGTGGGGGGGGGGTCCCAAATTCCAGTAACCCAGTAAATCAAAACTCTAGAAGCTTATAATTAATCAGATTTATATATCAATAAATTCTCAATTCACAAGACGCCCACCTAGATTAGACAAGTTATCCCAATTATTCTGTTCCTATATGATATTATAGCTACTTGTGGCCATCTAAAGCCACGCGGAATTGTCTTGTTCGTCCTCCATCTTTCTCCTTCTCCCCCTACCTGTCCTGTCTCCTCTGTCTCCTGCTCTGCAACTCTTCGCTCCGCCTCCCTTTTCCTTGTCCAATCACAGCCTTGTTGTTGTATTAGTATTTAAAGTGATTGGACAGGGAAAATTCCGCTACACAGAGGTACTTCACTGACTTTCCAGAAGCTTCTTAATACAGTGAATCTGATAACCAACAACACCAACCACAGTAGCCATTAAAGCACTTGAGGGATCGTAAGTGAATACTGGGGCTACATGTGCCAGAAGTGGCAGTGTTTAAAGTACACTGACTGCAGTAACTGACGGGTTATATCAGTTATAACTTGTCTCACTGCTGTGACAAAGTGCCTGACAAGAAGTCATTTAAGAAAGTAAGGGTCCATTGAGGCTTACAGTTCAAGGGGATAGAGAACGGAAATGGAGCCAGGGTATAAAATCTCAAGGCTTACACCCAGAGATCCACTTCCACCAGCAAGGCCCCACCCCTTCCACAGTGCCACCAGCTGCGAACCAAGTGTTCAAACCTACAAGTCTCTTCACATTTAAACCACAGCACCCATACCTTCGAAAAATTCTGCAATGAGCAAGCCATACCAGAGGTGACAACTTCAGTCCAACTTAAAAGACATGGGATAGAGCTGATGTTAGATACAAGGTTACAAAACACAATACACAAGCATCAAGTTTATTAAAGAGACTATGATAAAAAAGACAAAAGGTGACAGTGTTGGTGAGGACTGTGGGAAAGGGCATACTTGCACACTGTTGGAAGAAGGTTACTTAGCATGTCCACTATAAAAGAAGTATGAAGACTCTTCCCCCAAATAAAAATAAAACTACCAAGTGATCCAGAAATCTGAAACACTTATCTGAAGCATATGAGAGAGGTCTATATCCCCATGTTTACAGCAGCACTCCTCCCAATGGCCAGGAGATTGTTAGGTCAGACTGATGAATGCTTAAAGAGACTCTGATGTACACACACACACACACACCACATGGACACACACACAGGGATACACACATAAACACACAGACACAGTGGCAGACACACAGACATGCATAGTCACACACAGACACATGAATCCTTTTTAGCCATTGAAAGAGATGAAATCTTGTTATCTGCATCAATGTGAATAGAATCCAGTGAGAGATGGCAAGCGCCAAAAGGTAAATAGCACACAATTCCCCCCCACATGTGGTATACAAAGAGATTGGTCCTCTAGAAGTTGAGTAGTAGAACGGCAATGACTAGAAGCTGGGCAATGAAGAAGGAAGGAAGTGTTGAGGAAAGCCAGTCAGTGGTACTGTTAAAATTAAATAGATTGGTTGTCAGGTCTGCTGCAGAGTGACTGTAGGTAATCGAAATCTATATATAACTAAAAACTAGGATGACCAGCAAGAAATGTTTGTAGAGATATATTTATCCAACTTGAATATTGTACAATGTACCTTTGTATCCAAACACCACATGGCACTTCATACATATATGGAAAAAATATATATATATATATCCATACATGTGTGTTTGTGTATGTGTATATTATATATATATATATTGTCAGTTTAAACATATATATTTTATGTGTCAATTTTAAAATTTTAAGAATTGGTCCAACAAGATGGTTCAATGGTTAAAAATGCTTCCTTTCAAATCTGACAAGAGTTCTAGCCCCAGAACCCACACAGGAGAAAAGATTCTCATTAAGTTGTCCTCTGACCTCCACATACATGCCATGAAATATACACAAGGAAGGAAGGAAGGAAGGAAGGAAGGAAGGAAGGAAGGAAGGAAGGAAAAGGAAGAAAGGAAAGGAAGGGAGGGAGGGGAAAGAGGGGGGAAGGAAGGAAGGAAGGAAGGAAGAAAGAAAGAAAGAAAGAAAGAAAGAAAGAAAGAAAGAAAGAAAGAAAGAAAAGGTTTTTGAGACAGGATCTCACTGTGTAGCCTTGAATTGGCCATGTAGACAAGGCAGGCCTCAAAAACAGAGATCCTTCTACCTCTTCCTTCCTAGTACTGGGACCAAAGGCATGTACCATGATGCCTGGGTAAATATAAAACTTTTTTTTTTAAACACAGAATAAAATATTTAAGAAACAAATGAAAAATTATGAAAAATAAAACACAAGGAGAGAGATCAGCTTGCGAACTGTGGAGGGTGAGCGAGCAGAGTACAGAAACGACACAGCTTCTGGAACAGGCAGAAGCCACCCAGCTTCTGGGACAGACCCCCGTTTCTGGCTGCAGAAATCCAGGCACCTTCCCTGCCAGAGGAGATGTGGCCACCCGGGAGGGCTGTGACCCCCAGAGCAGGTAAGGGAGCCATCCTGTCTCCCAGGTCCCTCTGAGACCAGTCTGTGCAGACTCTGGAGGGTGAGCAAGCAGACCGCAGAAGCCACACAGCTTCTGGGACAGACCCCCATTTCAGGCTGCAGACATCCAGGCATCTTCCCCGCCAGAGGAGAGGTGGCTGCCCCGGAGGGCTGCAACCCCGAGAGCAGGCTGTGCAGACTGTGTTGGCAACCCATCTTCTGGGACAGGCCCCGTTTGGGGGCCTTCATCTTCAACCAGGAGGCAAGTCTGAATGCCAGACCTCTGTGCACCTTCCCTGCAAGAGGAGAGCTTGCCTGAAGAGAGTACTCTGACCACTGAGACTCAGAAGAGAGCTGGACTCCCAGGACAGCTGACAGAGGATAACAGAATCACAGGAGGAACAGGCTCCAGCCAGAGACAACTAAAAAAAACTAACTCCAGGGATTACCAAATGGCGAAAGGCAAACTTAAGAATCTTATCAACAGAAACTAAGACTGCTCACCATCATCAGAACACAGAACTCCCACCTCAGGCAATCCTGAATACTCCAACACACCCGAAAAGCAAAATTCAGATTCAAAATCATATTTCATGATGCTGGTAGAGGACCTTAAGAAGGACTTTAATAACCCACTTAAAGAAATACAGGAGAACAGTGCTAAAGAGTAGAAGTCCTTAAAGAATCAAAGGAAAACACTGCTAAACAGGTAGAAGTCCTTAAAGAGGAAACACAAAAATCCCCTAAAGAATTACAGGAAAACACAACCAAACAGGTGATGGAATTGAAGAAAACTATCCAAGACCTAAAAAGGGACATAGAAACAATAAAGAAAACCCAAAGTGAGACAACTCTGGAGATAGAAACCCTAGGAAAAAAATCAGGACCCATAGATTCGAGCATCAGCAACAGAATAAAAGAGATCAGAGAGAGAATCTCAGGTGCAGAAGATTCCATAGAGAACATGGGCACAACAATCAAAGAAAATGCAAAAAGATTCTAACTCAAAACATCCAGGAAATCCAGGACCAAACCTGCAGATAACAGTGGTAGATGACAATGAAGATTTTCAACTTAAAGGGCCAGCAAATATCTTCAACAAAATTATAAAAGAAAACTTCCCAAACCTAAAGAGACAGATGCCCATGAACATACAAGAAGCCTACAGAACTCCAAATAGACTGGACCAGAAAAGAAATTCCTCCCAACACATAATAATCAGAACAACAAATGCACTAAAGACAGAATATTAAAAGCAGTAAAGGAAAAAGGTCAAGTAACATATAAAGGCAGGCCTACTAGAATCACACCAGACTTCTCACCAGAGACTATGAAAGCCAGAAGATCCTGAACAGATGTTATACAGACCCTAAGAGAACACAAATGCCAGCCCAGGCTGCTATACCCAGCAAAACTATCAATTACCATAGATGGAGAAACCAAAGTATTCCATGCCAAAACCAAGTTCACACAATACCTTTCCACGAATCCAGCCCTTCAAAGGATAATAACAGGAAAACACCAACACAAGGATGGAAACTACACCCTAGAAAAAGCAAGAAAGTAATCCTTCAACAAACCTAAAAGAAGACAGCCACAAGAACAGAATCCCAACTTTAACAACGAAAATAACAGGAAGCAACAATTACTTTTTGTTAATGTCTCTTAACATCAATAGACTCAATTCCCCAATAAAAAAGACATAGACTAATAAACTGGCTACACAAACAGGACCCAAGATTTTGCTGCTTACAGGAAACCCACCTCAGGAAAAAAGACAGACACTACCTCAGAGTAAAAGGCTGGAAACAAATTTCCAAGCAAATGGTCCTAAGAAACAAGCTGGAGTAGCCATTCTAATATCAAATAAAATTGACTTTCAACCCAATGTTATCAAAAAAGACAAGGAGGGGCACTTCATACTCATCAAAGGTAAAATCTACCAAGATGAACTCTCAATTCTGAATATCTATACTACAAATGCAAGAGCAGCCACATTCATTAAAGAAACTTTAGTAAAGCTCAAAGCACACATTGCACCTCACACAATAATAGTGGGAGACTTCAACACCCCACTCTCACCATTGGACAGATCCTAGAAGCAGAAAATAAACAGAGACACATGGACACTAACAGAAATTATGAAACAAATGGATTTAATAGATATCTACAGAACATTTAATCCTAAAAGGATGTACCTTCTTCTCAGCACCACATGGTACCTCCTCCAAAAGTGACCATATAATTGGTCACAAAATAGGCCTCAACAGATACAAAAATATTGAAATTACCCCATGCATCCTATCAGATCACCACAGACTAAGGCTGATCTTCATTAAGAGCATTAATAATAGAAAGCCAGCATCCACATGGAAACTGAACAACACTCTACTCAATGATACCTTCGTCAAGGAAGAACTAAAGAAAGGAATTAAAGACTTTTTAGAATTTATTGAAAATGAAGCCACAACATACCCAAACTGATGGGACACAATGACGGCATTCCTAAGAGGAAAACTTATAGCCCTGAGTGCCTCCAAAAAGAAACTAGAGGGAGCTTACACTAGCAGCCTGACAGCACACCTAGAAGCTCTAGAACTAAAGGAAGAAAATTCACCCAAGAGGAGTAGACTGCAGGAAATAATCAAACTCAGGACTGAAATCAACCAAGTGGAACAAAAAGAGCTATTCAAAGAATCAACCAAACCAGGAGCTGGTTCTTTGAGAAAATCAACAAAATAAATAAACCCTTAGCCGGACTAACTAGAGGGCACAAGGAAGTATTCTAATTAACAAAATCAGAAATGAAAAAGGAGATATAACAAAAGAACCTCAGGAAATCCATAACATCATCAGATCCTACTACAAAAGTCTATACTCAAAACTGGAAAACCTGGATGAAATGGACAACTTCCTAGACAGATACAAGGTACCAAAGTTAAATCAGGATCAGATTAACTATCTAAACAGTCCCATTTCCTCTAAAGAAATAGAAGCAGTCATCAATAGTCTCCCAAACAAACAAAAAAAAAAAAGCCCAGGACCAGATGGATTTACTGCAGAGTTCTATCTGACCTTCAAAGAAGACCTAATTCCAACCCTCCTCAAACTATTCCACAAAATAGAAACAGAAGGTGCTCTACCCAATTCATTCTATGAAGCCACAATTACTCTGATACCTAAACCACACAAAGATCCAACAAAGAAAGAGAACTTCAGACCAATTTCTCTCATGAATATCGATGCAAACCCAGCACTCAGGAGGCAGACGCAGGCAGACTTCTGAGTTTGAGGCCAGCCTGGTCTACAAAGTGAGTTCCAGGAAAGCCAGTGCTACACAGAGAAACCCTGTCTTGAAACACCCACACACACACACACACACACACACAAAATAATAAAATCCTCCCAAACCGAATCCAAGAACACATCAAAATGATCATCCATCATGATCAAGTAGGCTTCATCCCAGGGATGCAGGGATGGTTTAATATATGGAAATCCATCAACGTAATTCACTATATAAACAAACTGAAAGACAAAAACCACATGATCATCTCCTTAGATACTGAGAAAGCATTTCCCACAATCCAACACCCTTTAATGATAAAAGTCTTGGAAAGATCAGGAATTCAAGGCCCATACCTAAACATAATAAAAGCAATCTACAGCAAACCAATAGCCAACATCAAACTAAATGGAGAGAAACTCAAAGCAATCCCACTAAAATCAGGGACTAGACAAGGCTGCCCACTTTCTCTCTACCTATTCAATATAGTACTTGAATTCCTAGCCAGAGCAATTCGACAACAAAAGGAGATCAAGGGGATTCAAATTGGAAAGGAAGAAGTCAAAATATCACTATGTGCAGATGATATGATAGTATATATAAGGGACCCTAAAAATTCCACCAGAGAACTCCTAAACCTGATAAACAGCTTCAGTAAAGTAGCTGGATATAAAATTAACTCAACCAAATCAATGGCCTTTCTCTACACAAAGGATAAACGGGCTAAGAAAGAAATTAGGGAAACAACACCCTTTACAATAGTCACAAACAATATAAAATACCTTGGTGTGACTCTAACTAAGGAAGTGAAAGGTCTGTATGACAAGAACTTCAAGTCTCTGAAGAAAGAAATTGAAGAAGATCTCAGTAGATGGAAAGATCTCCCATGCTCATGGATTGGCAGGATTAATATAGTCAAAATGGCTATCCTGCCAAAAGCAATCTATAGATTCAATGCAATCCCCATCAAAATTCCAACTCAATTCTTCAATGAGTTAGAAAGGACAATTTACAAATTCATCTGGAACAATAAAAAAAAACCTAGGATAGCAAAAACAATTCTCAACAATAAAAGAACCTCTGGTGGAATCACCATACTTGACCTTAAGCTGTACTACAGAGTAATTGTGATAAAAACTGCATGATACTGGTACAGTAACAGACAGGTAGATCAATGGAATAGAATTGAAGACCCAGAAATGAACCCACACACCTATGGTCACTTGATCTTTGACAAAGGAGCTAAAACCATCCAGTGGAAAAAAGACAGCATTTTCAACAAATGGTGCTGGCACAACTGGCTGTTATCATGTAGAAGAATGCAAATTGATCCATTCTTATCTCCTTGAACAAAGCTCAATGAGACCTTATAAAATTGCAAAGCTTCTGTAGGGCAAAAGACACTGTCAAGCAGACAAAAAGGCCACCAACAGATTGGTAAAGGATTTTTACCAATCCTAAATCTGATAGGAGACTAATATCCAATATATACAAAGAGGTCAAGAAGCTGGACTCCAGAAATTCAAATAACCCCATTAAAAAATGGGGTACAGAGCTAAACAAAGAATTCTCAATTGAGGAATACCGAATGGCAGAGAAGCACCTGGAAAAATGTTCAACATCCTTAATCATCAGGGAAATGCAAATCAAAACAACACTGAGATTCCACCTCACTCCAGTCAGATTGGCTAAAATCAAAAACTCAGATGACCTGCAAAATACAAGAAAATCAAGAAGGAAGATCAGCGTGTGGATACTTGATTCCTCCTTTGAATAGGAAACAAAATACCCATGAAAGGAGTTACAGAGACAAAGTTTAGAGCTAAGATGAAAGGATGGACCATACAGAGACTAACCCAACGGGGATCCATCCCATAATTAGTCACTAAACTCAGACACTATTGCATAGGACAGCAAGTGTTTACTGAAGGGACCCTGATATAGCTGACTCCCACAGAAGTGCTCACAGTCATCCATAAGAGGGAGCGTGGGGCCCACATTGGAGAAGCTAGAGATAGAACCCCAGGAGCTGAAGGGGTCTGCAACCCTAGAAGAGGAACAACAATATGAACTAACCAGAACCCCCAGAACTCATGTCTCTAGCTCCATGTATAGAAGATGGCCTAGTCAGCCATCATTGGGAGGAGAGACCCCTTGGTAATGCAATCTTTATATGCCCCAATACAGGGGAACTCTGTCCCGAACCCGCGGGACTCAGTTATTCGTGGGAGCGAGGAGGACCGTTTGTCTGTAAGAAAGGACGGGNCTTTGGTGCCTGCATATCTCGGAATGCAGGTTCTTTCTTAACAGTCCTAGGTGTCAGTTCAGGGCACAAAGATCATCCGGTTCCGAGGAGCAGCCTTGTGTGAAAAGAGGAAGGTGACTCAGCTCCCAACAAATGGTTAATTGGCTCTCAGGTGGGAGCTGTTAAAGGCCTGGTTTCTATCAGCCTGGTTTCCCACAGAACTCCAGGGCCAAGAAGTGGGAGTGGATGGGCAGGGGAGCAGGGAGGGGGGAGGGGGAGGGGACTTTCGGGATAGCAATTGAAATGTAAATTAAGAAAATATCTAATAAAAAATTGAAAAAAAAAAAAAAAACTCAGGTGACAGCAGATGCTGGTGAGGATGTGGAGAAAGAGGAACACTCCTCCATTGCTGGTGGGATTTCAAGCTGGTACAACCACTCTGGAAATCAATCTGGAGGTTCTTCAGAAAATTGGACATAGTACTACCATAAGATCCCGCAATACCTCTACTGGGCATATACCCAGAATATGTTCCAACTGGTAATAAGAACATATGCTCCACTATGTTCATAGCAGCCTTATTTCTAATAGCCAGAAGCTGGAAAGAACCCAGATGTCCCTCAACAGAGGAATGTATACAGAAAATGTGGTACATTTACACAATGGAGTACTACTCTGCTATTAAAAACAATGAATTTACGAAATTCTTGAGCAAATGGATTTATCTGGAGGATATCATCCTTAGTGAGGTGACCCAATCACAAAAGAAGTCACTTGATATGCACTCACTGATAAGTGGATATTAGCCCAGAAACTTAGAATACCCAAGATACGATTTGCAAAACACAAGAAAATCAAGAAGAATGAAGACCAAAGTATGGATACTTCATTCCTTCTTAGAATAGAAAACAAAACACCCATGAAAGGAGTTACAGAGACAAAGATTGGAACTAAGACGAAAGGATGGACCATCCAGAGACTACCCCACCTGGGGATCCATCCCATAATCAGCCACCAAACCTAGACACTATTGCATATGCCAGCAAGATTTTGCTGAAAGGACCCTGATATAACTATCTTGAATGAGGATATGCCAGTGCCTGGCAAATACAGAAGGGAATGCTCATAGTCATCTATAGGATGGAACACAGGGCCCCCAATGGAGGAGCTAGAGAAAGTACCCAAGGAGCTGAAGGGGTCTACAATCCTTTAGGTGGAACAATATGAACTAACCAGTACCCCCTGAGCTCGTGTCTCTAGATGCATATGTAGCAGAAGATGGCCTAGTCGGCCATCATTGGGAAGAGAGGCCCCTTGGTCTTACAAACTTTATATGCCCCAGTACAGAGGAATGCCAGGGTCAAGAAGTAGGAGTGGGCAGGTAGGGGAGCAGGGCGGGAGTGGGGGGGAGGGTATAGGGAACTTTCGGTATAGCATTTGAAATGTAAATAAAGAAAATATCTATTAAATAAAAAAGAAAAAATAAATAAAATGTTGTACAATCTCCCTTTGGGGACGAGGTTCCGATCCCTGGACTGGCCTTCTCCCTGAGTGCTCGGAAAATAAAGTTTTTATTTAAAACACACACACACACACACACACACACACACACACACACACACACAAGGAGAAAGAGGACTAAAAGAAAATATGAAGAATCTACCTATTACTGTAGCCACTGGAGAACAAGGTACAGGATATTTGAAGAAATAATAGGCAAATGAAACTTTGATGGCACAGGCATTTAATCCTATATTATAATCACAATCCTAGTATGCAATATTATGAGCTCAGATTGAACCCTGGGCTACACAGGTAAGACAAGAGGGAAGGGAAAGAAGAAAGAGATGGAATTAGAGATGAAGGAGGGAAAGAAAGGAGAGAGGAGAGCGTAATGATGGGTAGGGGGGTGGGAAGTATACTGATGGGTAAATATATACAGTAAAGCTCAACTATGTTTAGTTCTGTGTGTCAATGACAGCACAACACAGCTATTGGAAAAATGGAGGGGATGTGAATCTAGCTGCATCTAACAAGAATTAGTTACCAGTGAAAAACACGTTGACCAGCTGTACATTTTGCTGTTCTGCAGGGCTAGGGATGAAACCCAAGCACCGTACCCCTGATGTTACACCCCAGCCCTACTGCAAGAACATTTTAATATTACTGGAGAATCAGAAAACATGTAAAGCATATGTGTGGAAGAAATGGTTCAGTACTGCAGAACATCCCCCACCTATCCCTAAGATGCTGTTTTCCCAAAACACAAACTGAAAAAATAAATACACATCTCTGCTCAACACAGCTCTTGGACTACCTCCCAGACTTAAACAATCTTCAGTCTCAGTATAAGAGCAACATAAGAAAACTACTTTGTTGTTTTATGTTCACACCTGGTAAATGAAATCCTTATTACATTTCCTGCTTGGACACACGGAGTTGTAAAATGTATCGGAAAACAACCCAATTCTGACACAGTACATAGCATACTGCCTTTGTACTATTTCCTTAGTGACCATTTTTTCAAGAACACAAAATTGGCTTCATAGCCTCTTATGGAATATGTACAAACTGAATGACTGAGGATGAGATGTTCATAAACAAAGAATATCTGCAGTGAATAAAATGTGGTTGGATGATAAGCTCAAGAGACCATCATAAAGTATCAGCATTCACTTTACACACAGTTGAAATAGTACACGTTTTCTTTTTAATTTTAAAAATTATTCTTAAATATATACTATTATGACAGACTTAAGGAATATTACATTTGTTATGAATTATGAAAAACCGAAACACCAAGATTTGTGTTCTTACCATCCTTAAAGACGGGAACAGGGAGATGGCAGCCAAAAGCACTTAGTGAGTGAGCCTCGTGACCAGAGTTCCATCCCAACAAGCTACATGAGCATGAAGAGAAAGCCTACTACGCAAAGGCGTCCTTTGACCACCACATATATGCCACAGCATGTGCATGCATGCACGCATACTTCTTAAAACTTGTCTTTACATAACATGAACTAATTAGTACCCCCTGAGCTCATGTCTCTAGCTGCATATATAGAAGAGGATGGCCTAGTTGGCCATCATTGGGAAGAGAGGCCCATTGGTCATGCAGACTTTATATGCCCCAGTACAGGGGAACGCCAGGGCCAAGATGTGGGAGCGGGTGGGTAGGGGAGCAGGGCCGGGAGGGGGGAGGGTATAGGGAACTTTCTGGATAACACTTGAAATGTAAATGAAGAAAATATCTAATAAAAGTTGGAAAAAAAAACTTGTCTTTACACAAATTAAGCATGGAACTTGCAAAGCCAGAGCTTTCCCTATTTGATCCTCTGCCTTCCTACCTTGACCATGCCAGCCCAGAAAATGTCAGACTAAATTTTGCATTTTCGTTCCTATGAGACAACAGATAGATGTATAATTGTGACAGATAGATGATAGATGATAGATAGATAGATAGATAGATAGATAGATAGATAGATAGATAGATAGATAGATAGGCAGGGAGGCAGGCTTTGTGCCTTACAAAAATGGTTTCATCTTGTGTCTTTAATGGGCTACATTTTCATTCGCTATAAGGGTCCAAAGACCAAAAATGGCTAGGTAACCATATGTGGGTCCTTGCGTTTAACTGATAGTAATATTTCACAATGTAGACTTACCATCACTTATATATGCCTGCCCCACAGATGTTTTCAGCTTGTGACTGATGTATTATGAAGAGAAACACTGTAGCATACAATTTTCCAGTCACTGCAGTATTTCCTATCCCAGCTAACAATATGTAAATGTTCAATATCCTTAGCAGACCCTTCAATCTAAGGGCTGGCCTCACTCTTGTCCCCTGGTCTCCCCACCTTATTAGTTGTCTGACATTCCCATTCTTACCTGCTGCCCAATTTCCAGTTCTCCTATGGACATATACAACTTTGATTTAGCATACTACACAATACTTTTATGTTGTGACTACTGATTTTCACCCCACTTGTTTTTACAATGTCTTGCAATGAATGAAACCCATTAGCAAAAATCCCTTTACTTTTAATATAATTTCCTTAATCCTTTATAGCATGATTAATGAATTTTGATTGACTACTCTTTTTGACATATTCAGTCATAGAAGCACACACACACACACACACTAGTGTCTTTCCTTTAACACTACCTTCAATGGTTACTGATGGACTGAATGACTACTTTCTATTATTTTAATGTGGAATGTGTGTGTGTGTGTGTGTGTGTGTGTGTGTGTGTGTGTGTGTGTTAGATCCACTGGAGCTGGAGTTACAGATAGTTGAGAGCTGCCAGATGTGGGTGCTGGGAACCAATTTCTAGTCTTCTAAAAGACTATTAACTACTGAGCAGCATTGGAGCCCACAAACTTTGACCAAAGCTGCTTAACAAAGCTATTTTAATGAAGCTAAATTTCAATCTTTCAACCTTCGTGACTCCATTTTCAGTTCCTTCCCACAACATGGCCCATGCTCTTCGTGCATAATTGAAATGTTCCCAGTTTTAAACGATTTTTTTTAATCCTAAATATTAGCAAAAGCCAAAATCTATGTTAGTCTTCCCACTGCAAAATAAAAGGATAAAAAATATAACTGGGTTTTACAATTCACTCAATTTCTGGACAGGTATGATATTTCTATAACTCAACAATGCTTCACAAAATAACACATGAGGGGAGGAGTAAGAACACAAGACTCCCAATAACACAACCCTTTATAATAGTAATTATGGAACACAAATGTTTTAATGAACTTCGTATTTCAATGAAGACACTGAACATTTACAAACAGTTACATCAATACAGTAAAGATAACTGATTCCACAGAACACTTATAAATGCACTTTTCCCTCAAAAATAAAACAAAATAAAACCTTTTTTCACAGATTTAAGTAACAAATGATTTACATAGTCTTCAGATTCCCAAATATATACAGCTTTTTTGACTCTACAAAAACTGGTATGCTTCGGTTACAGTGGGGGCAGGGTTATTTCTGTCCAACAAATCTCTTGGGAAATTTTATATTAACGCACATTTAGTAACCACATATTTCCCCTCCATTATTAAATGAAATTCTGGACACTCCAGCACATAATAGTGTTCCTAATTCCAAACACTATTTCTAATATAAGATTAGTTGTGGCTGATAGCATGACATATCCTTAGCCACACGCACAAGGCCTACAAACATTCATGAGCTCAAGCCCATGCCAATCATAGACGCTTCAAGATAACACTGTGGTCACAGCAGCAATGGGTTGAGAACAGATGACAAACAGCAGTTAATATAAGTCACATCCTGCTCCTGAGTACTCTCATCGAGCACCATTAGGGTCTTCTGCCCTCGTGGAAATGCGTGGGGAGCCTCATTTCTATGTCAGAGGCTGGTCCCTCCAGTTAGCCAAAGAAAATAAGCAGCCATTGGCAGTGAAGGACACTAGTCTGTACACAAGTCGATGATCACCAATAAAGACTTTTTAAAGCTCTAAAATTGTGTCTGGTAGGTCTTATGTTTGATTTTGCTGTTTGTATTTGCATACATTTTTTTTCAATGTTCCTAACTATACCTAGACTTTGGGATTAAGATGCAAAGAACATAAGAACATGGCTTGCCACCGACATGAACAACTCTGTGAACAGAGTAGAATGGAGGGGTATGGAAACCCTGCGTGGCTGTAAAGTCAAGCAGTCCACCAGGATCATCAGCACACAATACTCCACCATCAAGCAAAATACATTCAGCCAGAGCTGGCTCTAACATTTTAATCAACTACACTGACCAGCCGGACTCGGCTCTCAAATACACCACAGTGAGACTCGTGATCAGAAATGATCAGACTTTAAAAATACAACCTTTTTCTGTTTTTAAGTTGCAAAAACAAAATTACTCAAAGAATCTTTCTAAATGAGTCAGATACGAAGTTCCTAAGATCAGCAACTTTGGTGCCCAAGTCAAAGATGTCAATAACCAAGTTCTCACTCCTGGAAAGTGCCAACCAAATGTTCTATGCACATTATACATCTTACACCAAACTTCCTACCACTTACTAGAGTTCAGGTGCCCTCCTATGCCACCCAAAGAGAAATCCAGAGGTTGGGGGAGGGGTGGGAGGTGAGGTGACCATAACAGCATATTACCTCTTCTCTTCTCCCTAAATGGTCACTCTCCACAGGGCGGTATGGAAAGGATTCATGTCTGAGAGGCAATAACTGAGATGTCTCTTTATCAAAACTGTAACTCTGTATGAAACACAAACTTACAAACATCAGATGAACAGTGATCTCTAGAAGGCGAGAACAAAAGGCTCACTCGTGCAGTAGAAGGACTGGCACTGAGAGGTATCCAAGCTGTTCAAGACAAGCGCTTCTGGTTACCTATATAACTATCTGCCATGGCTATCACCTTCCCAGGCTACCTAGAGCCTTTCACCTTCAAGGTACATAGGCTATGGTTGTCTTTCTTGCCTTCTACCTTGAATTCAATATTCCAGCTTTAAATCAAGTGCTTTATCCATGCAGCAGTGAGACTCCAAAGGTTTCCCAATATTTATTTTGAGGTAGTGCTCATTTATTTGCATTCTTGGCTCTCCAAACACCACCAAGGAAGCGAACCCATTTAGAAATATGAAAACCAAAGATGTAGAAAATAAATAATATTTTGTCTTCAGGTAGAAGGGCCTTTGTATAAAGATCAAGTCACATTCAATGGATAAGTCATTTGAAACTTCTAAAAACTGTTTATAACCACAGCTATAAATTAAAGTGCTTTGAATTCTGTTTAATGTCTAAAATCAGTGATTAGAATAATCATATTTTAAAATTTGCTTGTATGAGACCTCAAGAGATTGAAATCATTTTCTACAAAATAGCAGAAACATTTTCTTCTCAAAAGAAATTCTGCACAAAACATTGCAAATCCAGGTTACTTTTACAGAACCAGAACAGAAGTCAAGAGTTGAAATGGAATTACACAACAGCACATTCTACAACTTCACATAAACCAAGTATGAAATCTCTGTCAGTCCTGCCTCTTGCTAGCCAATGCAAATGAGCTCTGCAGTCTTCCCAGGACAAGGTAGTTATGTAGAGTTACTCCAGACAATGTTAACAGACTGTTTATGCCTCACAACAGATACACAGTTCACATTTGATTCATACAATGTAATGTAATGCCCTACTGCTCATCTGTCAGCTTCAACAACTCAAAGCATTTTGTATGCTACATGGAGGTGGGCTTCACTTCTACTGACCAGAGGATGCCATTATACACAAGACAAAAATAAAAAACAGAACCACACATCTCTCTGTACACTTCATGCAAGCTGGGCACAATGTGAAAAGAACATATACAAGGCACCCTTCCCAGGGTCAAACTCTCACTATAATGGCTGATTAATATGCAGAAGAGCCTGCATGAATCAAAAGTCCATGGCAAACTTCAAGCTAAGGAACATCAGTGACTTATTTTTCTTGTAACAATGCAGGAATATTGATGTTCCACCCAATAGCTTGCCTATCGAACCCACAGGTAAATAGATTGCATATGGGGTGGTCTTCACTCCACGCTGAGCAGCACACCATTCGTCTGTGACCCTAGGAAAAAACAAACAAAACAAAATTAATGCATTATTTCTTAAACAAAATTTAACATTTGCTCCATGATAGGTACATTCCTTAAATGAATAATGTAATCGCAAAAACTCAGTACACTGTAACTCAAGGGAGCTGAAACCTACTACACATGGCAAGCAGCTTTCAGAACCAAGCTGGTAGAGCAATGTGTACCACTAGAACGAGTGAGTGAATGGGGGGGAGCTCATACCAAAATTCATGACTAGTCTTTTGAGAAAATGAATAAGCTTGTAGTCATACATACAAAGATGATCATTTTGAATTTTTTTTTCTTTTTTTTTTTTTGGTTTTTCAAGACAGGGTTTCTCTGTATAGCCCTGGCTGTACTGGAACTCACTTTGTAGACCAGGCAGGCCTCAAACTCAGAAATCCACCTGCTTTTTAAATGAACAAATGAAGCTAGAAGACATATTTTCAGACACACTAAACCAAATTCATTCAAAGACTTCAAATATCATTTAGTAAATACTTGCAATAATAAAAAAACTAAAATATATATATACTTGATACAAGTTGAAACAAAAATAAGAAATGATTTTTTTGTCTAGATTCTAGAACCCTCAGAATTTCTAATTAAATATCAAAATGTTGGAGGAAATTACTACAAAATAGCTTACAAAACTTACAGTGTGATACACTGTGTAGATACAAATATTTGAGCAGTTAAATAATGTCTAACACTTAGAATGTTTATACCCTACACATCAGGGATCTCCCATAAATTAATGCAATAGCTCTAATATGCTACAGTTATTATACAATAAAGCATAAGATTTGAGTGAAACCGACAGGTATTTATCAAGCAAAAGAACTACTTAGCAAGGGCAGGATAAGATGTCCTACTGTAAAAACATTCAATATAAATAATGTCTATACATACAGGGAACTCAACCATACTGCAAAAAAACTAACTATTAAAAAAAAACTGTGACAGGTCTATTGTGAAGGTGTCTTTCATTAGTTATTTGCCAAGAGTTTGTTTTTGCTTTTTAAAGAAAAGGAGGAAATCAGATCTACATCCATTAGTTGGCAATAAAGCCATGCCTTAGTACAGTAACTACTTAAAAGATAAGTGTAGAGTATTTTCACAGAATACTGAAAATAGGTACTGGACAAATGGGTAAAAGGAAATGGCCATAGGGCTAAGAGCTTCCAAGGGAGGAGCTGAGAGCCACATTCGTTTGACAAGACTCACTGAAGAGGAAAGGGAAATATCCACACATCATGTGGTCACAGCATCAAGTACCCTGAGAAGGGGATGATCCACTAACATAGAGCTGAGCTACTCAACACTACTGTGGATAGTCACAACAGGCATTCTTTCATAAAAGCCACAAGGATCCCATCATATCTGCAAACCTATAGATCAGAAATCACTGGACCTCAGGACCTTTTGACCCTGTAGCTCTTAACAGTACTCATAGCACGCATCCTACACTATCCCCAAAATAAAGCATTTTAAAGTTGCTGTCCTTTCAACTGGACATGTGGCATGCACACCCGTAATCTAGCTACTGTAGCAGGCTCAGGGAGGAGGTTCCAAGTTGATGCCAGTCCAGGCAACTCAATACGACACTGTGACTCAGTGATAGAACAAATACTTAGCAGAAGTGAGAAGTGCAGGTTCAAAACCCAGTAGTGAAGAAAACAAGCTTCCCATACAAGCTCTATTTTGGTTTTCTGTTTTTAAAACCAGTCAGGTGAAAGCAGCTACAAGAGGATGCCAGCACTGTCTAGCTGTAAGGCTATGATACTAAAATTACACTTATTTGAAGTAGTATTATAGGTCTAAAATGAAGTTATATTATTCATTAATCTTAAAAGAAAACAATTTCACATATTGTTATAAGAGAATAAACCCAGGCCAAAAGAAAAATTCTGTAATTCCAGCAAACCTGAATATTTTACAGATAATTCTACATGGAATTTTCTACATAGAACTGGGACCAACTTAGAAGTCCTTACGTTCTTGAAGAAAATAAAAAATCATCAGAATAATGAAGTAACACATACTTTAATGAGTCTCATCACAAAAGCATTCTTTATATAGCAATAGTAATTCTAGGACACACATGAGTAGTCCACCATGCTGAATGTATGATTAAAACTTTGGTTTGAGGCTATTTCCTACTTTCTCTTCTATTGGATTTAGTATATCTACTTTTATGTTGAGGTCCTTGATCCAAGAGGACTTGAGCTTTGTGCAGGGTGATAAATATGGATCAATTTGCATTCTTCTACATGCAGACTGCCAGTTAGACCAGCACCATTTGTTTTCCATTGTACCGTTTTGGCTTCTTTGTCAAAGATCCAAATGTCCTTGGTGTGTGGTTTTATTTCTGGGTCTTCAATTCAATTGCATTGATCTACCTGGCTGTCTCTGTACCGATACCGTGGGGGGGGGGGGGGGGATCACAATTGCTCTGTAGTACTGCTTGAGATCAGAGATAGTGATCCCCAGAGGATCTTTTTATTGTTAAGAATTGTTTTCACTATCCTGGGTGTCTTAGTCAGGGTTTCTATTCCTGCACAAACATCATGACCAAGAAGCAAGTTGGGGAGGAAAGGGTTTATTCAGCTTACACTTCCATACTGCTGTTCATCACCAAGGAAGTCAGGACTGGAACTCAAGCAGGTCAGGAAGCAGGAGCTGATGCAGAGGCCATGGAGAGATGTTTCTTACTGGCTTGCTTAGCCTGCTCTCTTATAGAACCCAAGACTACCAGCCCAGAGATGGTCCCACCCACAAGGGGCCTTTCCCCCTTGATCACTGATTGAGAAAATGCCTTACAGCTGGATCTCATGGAGGCATTTCTCAACTGAAGCTCCTTTCTCAGTGTTAACTCCAGCTATGTCAAGTTGACCCAAAACTAGCCAGTACACTGGGTTTTTTGCTTTTCCACATGAAAATTGAGAATTAGTCATTCCATGTCTGTTAAGACTTGTATTGGAACCAGGCAGTGGTGGCATACGCCTTTAATCCCAGCACTTGGGAGGCAGAGACAGGCAGATTTCTGAGTTTGAGGTCAGCCTGGTCTACAGAGTGAGTTTTGACACAGAGCTACACAAAGAAACCCTGTCTCAAAAAAACGAAGTCTTATATTGGAATTCTGATGGGGATTGCATTGAATCTGTAGATTGCTTTTGATAAGATGGCCATTTTCACTATGTTAATCCTACCGATCCGTGAGCACAGGAGATCTTTCCATCTTCTGAAGTCTTCAATTTCTTTCTACAGGGACTTAAGTTCTTGTCATACACATCTTTCACTTGCTTGATTAGAGTTACACCAAGATATTTTATAGAATTTCTGGCAATTGTGAAGGGTGTCATTTCTCTAATTTCTTTTTCAGCCCATTTATTATTTGTATAAAGGAAGGCTACTGATTTGTTTGATTTAATTTTATATCCAGCTACTTTGCTAAAGTTGTTTATCAGCTATAGGAGTTCTCTGGCAGAATTTTGGGGATTGCTTAAGTATACTATCATATCATGTACAAATAGTGATAGCTTGACTTCTTTCTAATTTGTATCCCCCCTTTGATATCCTTTTGTTGTCTTACTGCTCTAGCTAGAACTTCAAGTATAGGAAGATGTATTTGATTAGATAGGGAAAGTGGGCAACCTTGTCTTATCCCTGATTTTAGTCGGATTACAAAACAACAACCTACAGATTGGGAAAAGATCTTCACTAACCTTATATCCAATAGAAGGCTAATATCCAAAATATATAAACAACTCAATAAGTTAGACTCCAAAAACCCAAATAAACCAATTAAAAAGTGAGGTACAGAGCTAAACAGAGAATTCACAACAGAGGAATCTTGAATGGCCAAGAAGCACTTAAAGAAATGTATAACATACTTAGTTATCATGGAAATACAAATCAAAATAACCCTAAGATTCCACCTCACACCTATCACAAAATGGCTAAGATCAAAAACTCAAGAAACAGCAGAAGTTGGAGAGGATGTGGAAAAAGAAGAACACTCCCCCATTGCTGGTGGGATTACAAACTTGTACAACCACTCTGGAAATCAATCTGACAGTTCCTCAGAAAAGGAACTAGTTCTACCTGAAGACCCAGTATACCACTCTTGGGCATATACTGAAAAGATGTTCCACCATACCAAAAGGTCATGTGGTCCACTATTTTCATAGCAGCCTTACTTGTAATAGCCATAAACTGAAAGCAACCCAGATGTCCCTCAATCAAATAATGGATACAGAAAATGTGGTTCACTTATACAATAAAATACTATTCTGCTATTAAAATCGATAGCAACATGAATCTTGCAGGCAATCATCCAGAGTGAGGTAGCCTAGACCCAAAAGGACATGCATAGTATGGTATGTACTCATTGATAAGTAGGTATTAGCTAAAAAGTACAGGATACTCCCCACAGGCCCTAAGAAGTTAAACAAGAAGGAAGGTCCAAGTGAGGATGCTTAAATCCCATTTAGAAGGGAAACAAAATAATCATGGGAGGCAGAAGGGAGGGACTTGGGTGGGAAAGGGAAGGGATAAGGGAAAGGGGAGCAGGAACAAGTATGGGGGAGACAAGACAGAAGCTAAGAAGGCTAGGAGAATAAACAGAAATGTGCGACAGCTGCCAGTGGTGGGTGACAGGGGGTATGGGGGAACCTCTAGAAAATCCCAGAGACCTGGTATATGAGAGGCTCCTAGGACCTTACCCAAAATGCCTAACAGTGAGGAAAGAGAACCTGAAGAGACCACCTCCAGTAAGGAAACAGGGTCCCCAGTAGCAGGATGGGACCACCCACCTACCTTCAAAATATTTGACCCAGAACTGTTCCTGTCTAAAAGAAATGCAGGGACAAAAATGGAACAGAGACTGAAGAAATGGCCAACCAGTGACCAGGCCAACTTGGGATCCATCCCATGGGTGGGCACCAAACCCCAACACTATTGCTGATGCCATTTTGTGCTTGCAGACAGGAACCTAGCAGGGCTGTCCTGAGAGGCTCTGCCAGCAGCTGACTGAGACTGATGCAGATACTCACAGCCAACCATTGGACTGTAGTCAGGGACTCCTATGGAAGTGCTAGGGGAAGGATTGAAGGAACTGAAAGGGATGGCAACCCCATAGGAAGACCAACAGTGTCAACTAACCCGGACCCCTGGGAGCTCCCAGAGTCTAAGCCACCAACCAAAGAGCATGCATGGGTTGGTCTGAGGCCCCAGGCATATATGTAGCAGAAAACTGCTTTGTCTGGCCTCAGTGGGAGAGGATGTGCCCAATCCTGTAGAGACTTGATGCCCCAGGAAAGGGGGATTCTAGTGGGGGTTAGGAGGGATACCCTCTCAGAGGCAAAGGGGGAGAGGGGATGGGATGAAGAACTCTGGGACGGGGGGGGGGGGGGGAACAAGATTTGGGATATAAATAATTAAAATAATTAAACAATCAAAAAAAAAGTGAAACCTTTGGTGGACAGGCACTTTGTGACCTTGTAGGAATGTGAAATGTTTTCACTCTGCTTTGATGAACATCTCCCTGCAGTGTGCGCTCAAAGAACCAAAAGATCACATTAACCTAGGCAGGGTACTGTTGTGAGTGCTAACAGAGTGACTGAGACACCGCTTCTGGAAGGACTGCCATGCTTGAGAACTCGTGTGCCACTCAGAGAGAAGGGGTGCTGTGCTGGCAGCTACTACCCCACCACGGGTACTCCACACACTGCTCTCTAAACTCATCCTAGTGTTCAGTGTTTGCAGGCACACTGGTCCAGAGCTGGCTCGTGAACTGTACTCTGAAGTATTACGTGAAGAAGTGGGAATCATATCAACATGGAGGAATCAAAAGAAATGCAGCCAACAGGCAGCAACAGATGAATGCTGTAAGGTGCGCAAGCAATGCTCAAAGGACAAGTGAGCTGGAGGGACAGGGGACAGATCCACTAACAGACCATACTGGCTGACTCATCAGACCTTACAGTGGCATTCAGGTACAATCCAAAGGGAAAAAGAGCAGAATAGTCCTGGCTAGTTTATGTCAACTTGACGTAACGCTTGACAAGAGTCTTCTGAAAGAAGGAAACCTCAACTGAGAAAATGTCTCCATAAGACACAGCCAATTGTCTTACTTAGTGATTGATCTGGAGTAGTCCAGCACGGTTTGGGTGGGTTCACCCCTGGGCTGCTTGTCCTGGGTTCTGTAAGCGACCTGAGCTGAACAAGTCCTGAGGAGCAAGCCAGGAGGCAGCACCCCTTCATGGCCTCTACATCAACTCCTGCCCCTAGCTTGAATTCCTGTCCTGACTTCCTTCCATGATGAACAGTGATATGGATGGTCTTGGTGTTCCATCACAACAATGGTGACCCAACTAAGATACTGTGCTTTGGGGTCTCAGTTAACACGCAGCCAAAAGAAAAGAACTCCGCCTCCACTACCTATCAACTCGCATACTACACGCTGAGGCCCCAGCCCCTAACCCATACATTATAAACTGAGGCCCCAGCCCCAAACCCACACAGCATAAGGTGAGGCCCCAGGTGATAACCCATATTGTATAAGCTGAGGTCCCAGCCCCTAACCCACACAGTGTAAGCTGAGGCTCCAGGCCCTAACCCACATATTATAAGCTGAAGCCCAGCCTCCACTTCACAGAGCATCAACAAGTCATCCAAGGGCCTGCTTTAAGGCACCAGGGCTAGGTGTTCCTTGGATACATTCTGATTCTGCTGGGCTAAACTGGAGCCATGCATGAATGCAGGCACTAGGGGATGAGTTGAACAGAACAGGCAAAAGCATCCACCAAATTCCTGTATCTCACATCTGATGGTAGCAAGGAATAATTCCCTAACTTATATGGAAAATAGAGCTTTTCTTTCTGGTGATACCCACCATAGGAAGATGTTTCTCTGGTTGGAGATAGAGGTAGGTACCCCATCTCCAGGAGTTCCCACCAATCTGACTAGCTCATCATCTCATGAAACCGTTGCTAAAGTGAATTTTTATGTCTTCTAAATATTTTAATGTGGCCTATTTGTATTTCTCCAAGGCACCACTAATATAAAACACGGAACTGCAAATTCTCCTTTGATATTCATAATGAACACACTGTAACCAATACCTGTCGGCTGCTCCGGGGAAGCCTTGCTAGCCTCACTCCCGACATATCAAACAATCGTACTTGCCGGTTGTCATGGGGGAGGGCTATGATTTTTTGGCCAACACATACATTGATCCTACAAAGAAGACATAGAAACAAATTTATATAAAAATGACAGTGTAGTATTTTGAAGTTACAGAAAATAATTCACATTTCAAGACAAACTAAATGAGTAAACCACATGGGAAGTCTACCTATGACACTAGACAAGAGATGAAGGCACACTTAACTGCCAGATCACAAGTGACTCCACACACAAGTACAATACCGTCACACAGTCCATTAGCACACAGAGCCTCTCAGTTAACGAAGTTAACGAAGCCCTAAAACATCTGGCTACCAAAGATCTTTTCCAACTCTTGTCTTACTACACTAACATACTACACACTGAGTAAGTTTAAGTAGTTACAGATATTGAAATCACATAAGAAGAGAATTAATAAAATATATTTCTCCAGGAGGTTGAACCCTCTTCCCAAAAGCTGTATGACCAAATAAGACAATAAATTACAATCAACCCTTACCTATTAATGGCAGAGTCTGTACGAATTGTCGCAATTGGAGATCTCATATTTTTTAAATCCCAGACTTTTACCGTGCGGTCATCACTGCCTGAAACGACGTTGTCTCCCACAGTGAACACAGCAGAGGTCACAGTGCTACAGGTAAAGGTTAGACACATCAGTAGTTAGAGTTCAGGATGTACGAAACACCCTCCCATAGTACATGCTACACAAAGTTTTGCATCCAGAGGAAGCAACAGAGGGCAAGGAGATTGAGGATGTGCAAGCTTACAGTGTCCTCTACTCTGCAAGCCTGTGTCTATTTCTTAACCTCTCCTTGTAACTATGTTAAATAGAGAGCCCTGCTTTAGTTGTCAATAGAGGAAGAAAACACAGTCTATCTACTCTGTCCTATCATCCTCAGACAGCCCAGCAAGACAGTACTAGAAAAATAAAGATTAAACAGCCTGCCAAATGTCTATATATTTAAGTCTGGTGGGATGAATTAAATAAAAATCTATTTAAACTATAACTTCCAATTCAATTAAAACACAGGAGTTATAGAAAACACTGGGTAATCCACAAGTAGCAAAGTTTAACTGACATTTTTTCCAAGTAAGATACACCCATGAGATAGCTCTGTCAGTAAATATTTGCCACACAAGCACTAAGTCCCAAGTTCAATCCCCAGATCCCATATAAAAAGCCAGGCATGGCAGCGTGTAATCCTAGGGCTGAGGGGGTAGAGACTGGAGGATTCCTGGAATGCTAGCCACCAAGTCTTCTGAAATCTGTGAACTCCAGATTCAGTGAAAGAATTGGTCTCAAAAACTAAGGTGAGGGCTGGTGAGATGGCTCAGCGGGTAAGAGCACCCAACTGCTCTTCTGAAGGTCCTGAGTTCAAACCCCAGCAACCACATGGTGGCTCACAACCATCCGTAAGGAAATCTGATGCCCTCTTCTGGAATGTCTGAAGACAGCTACAGTGTACTTACATATAATAAATAAATCTGTAAGAGAAAATTAAAAAAAAAAAAAAAAAAAACTAAGGTGAAGAACAAATGAGTGACGAAGATACCAGAATGTTGACCTGTAGCCTCAAAGTATGTGCACACACCACCACCTCCACCAGTCATTAGGAAAGTCATCTCGGTGAGAAGTGGTCATGGCCTGCTGGGTTTACGTGTGATACAGTCCTTCCTTTCAAACCAAAGTCACCAACTACTTGTTGAGAAAGAACTAAAATGATAAAATGGTACCTGAAGGAGAAACACCTCACCATAATCACCTCTGTTCACTGGAAAGTTCTGTAAGAGACTTCTGATAGAAGCCTACTTCCAGGAACTAAGGTCTGATAGTCCTTCCTTTAAAATGCAGCCGGGCACGTCATGTAGGAATACTTCCAGGGAATGCTACTGATTTGACTTCATGTAAGTGAGTCTCCATCTTACCATGCATCTCTGCAGTAGGACTTCCTGCCTGGTACAATGTGGCTGTGCATGTTGGTTAATGTTTTACTATCTAATCTCCCCAGGACTGGTACATAAAGCACCACACTACCTGATTCCAAACGCCCAAATCAGCAGATCCAAAGATGCCAATGCAGGAGTCTCTCCGGACTCCATCCTCACCTCTACAGCTGTCTCCCACTGATACAAAACCCAGGGGGGGCACCCCTTCCATATGAAGGCTCACCACTCACATGCTGCCCTACAAGGTAACAATCAGGTAAGCTTAGTTATGATGTCTTTTTATCCCCACAAATCACTAATTTGCAAAAAAAAAAAAAAAAGCTTTGTTTCTGTATCCTAAATTTACACATTAACTACTTGGAACTCAGAAATTCCAATTTTAATGATACTTGGTCCTCTCCCACAATCTGTACTCAGATGTGATGTGATTTCATGTTCTATTTAGGCTCATTATAGGAATCTAATCAGTCACTAGGTCCAGTTTATGAAAACTCAATTTGAATAGGCACAGCTAAGTTCTACTACATTAATCGAGGATTTTAAACACCACCACCAGTGTAGCTACTAAGAACCAAAAGGTTTTCAACAAGACCTGACAATAAACCACGGTACACACTGAGGCCCCAGAGCACAACCAGGACCAATGCTGGGTTTGTAAAACTGTTTTCACATTAATACATCTTGCCTTATGCAAGACAAGCTTTGCCATGGCACTGGCATCAGCAACACAATTTTGCACGTGCCAATTACTCAACTAGAACTGGCACTGGGTGGGATTACCATCTGATGGTGGGTATGCTGGACACTGAAAAGTACAGCAGCCTTCCTCCTTTCATTGGTCTGATGCCAGTGGGTATCTCCTCCCTACATGTGACAATCAATGACTTGCAAAACCACCTGCGTTAGAAACACTGCACTATGTCTGGATGGGGCATAAACAACACATAATACACTGAAATATATGATACCGGGAGAAACAGACATATAGACAAACCTGTAAATCATGATTGACCTCTCTGTATTATGTGATGATTATTTTTATTTTATATGCATTGGTGTTCTTTCTGTGTGTATGTCTGTGTGAGGGTATTGGATCTAATAGAACTAGTATTACAGACAACTGTGAGCTCCCGTGTGAGTGCTGGGAACTGAAGTCAGTCCCCTGGAAGAGGATCTCCCCAACCCCAGATAGTCTTTACTTAAATAAATAAAGCATGGGCCTGACTTTAAATGAAGTGTAGCAAAGGTTACAGGAACCAAAAAAAAAAAAAAAAAAAAACCATTTTATACTGCCAGAGATTTGAAAAGCATGAGGTAAAGATATCCACTGACTTCTGTTTGCAGTAGGAGATTTTGGCCAAGTTAAATTTCAGCTAGCATCTTGCTCAATTAATACAAAAGGAAAAAGGCCTCAACAAAAGATCATCTGACCCTATGTTAATGAACTGCTAGAAGACATTAGGTTCTTAATAAATCACGATCCTGACAGGTATTGTAGGACATCAAAAGAAAAACCTGGCAAAGAGGCAGTAGTTTTAAAGGCACCCTTGGACCATGGGTCCCACAGGGAGGCTAGTGAACTACAACCACTCACTGGAAAAGCTTCAGACTCTGCCAAACTCCAGCAAAACTCATTTATCTTGTCGTGGAGAGCAGCCGAGCATGTACTTCCAGCTGACAGTACGGTACCTTCTCACCGCACACCACTGCCTGATCTGGAACATTCTGCTCCCTCCGTGGGTCTCAATCAACAGAAATACTGTAATGCTAGCACTCCTCATTAGGACTAACAGCTGTCTTCCCAGTCACACAGAGACACAAAACTGTTTTGCATAACAATCTGCTGAAATTTCACAGCTAAGAAAAAAAATATATGATGTGGAAAATGCTGGACCATGAAATGCTAATGCAGTGTGCTTCTCTGGAGTCTTCTCAAAAACCAACCACCAGGCTGCCATCCCATTCCCCCCACCACCACCTTTTTTTTTTAATTTAAGTTCCTACAAAAGAACACTTTTGTATCTGTGGAGCAGAAGAGCCGGTGTTTACAGACAGAAAGTAGTCCCTATGTAGAAATACAATTGTACAGGACATTCCCTATCAGGAGACAGGCTTCTGTGTTCCAGCACACACAATCCATCTTTCAAAGGAATGAGGTTTGTCCTCTGTCCACTTTAGCACGTCTGTTGCTGCCCTTGTTCAGCTCATGTTTAGGCAGCCATGTTGATGAGACTTACAGTTATAGCTTCTGACACTACTAGGAGAACATCTCATAGCAAATTCCCTAATCCCCTTAACATTTTTTGGGAGTTGTTTTGTAGATGTAAAATATATGCATATAACAATTAAAAAAAAGAGAGAGAGGTCATGAATTTGAAGGAGAATAAAGAAGGGTATCTAAGACGATTTGGAAGAAAAAGGGGAAATGATATATTTTAATTATATCATAATTTCAAAAATATTTTTAAAGAAATGTACATGGAGCTGGAGAAATGGCTCAGCAGTTAAAAGAACTTGTTGCTCTTGCAGAGGACCCAGGTTTGGTTCCCAGAACACAAATGGTAGGTCACAAACATCAGTTTAAGAACACAAATCTATTTAAAATTATTACTAAACAGTTAAAATACTCAGCTTCATATAATAAGCCAGGCAGTGGTGGTACACACCTTTAATCCCAGCACTCAGGAAATGGAGACAGGCAGATCTATGAGTTGGAGGCCAGCCTGGTCTACAGAGTGAGTTCCAGGACAGTCAGGGCTACACAGAGAAACTGTCACAAAAAGCCAAAGGCTTCATACAATACATACAACACCAAATGTCAACGCTTATTTGCTTTCTTGAAATCTTGTCTTTCTGACTTAAAAACATTGTAAGTTTAGAATATTTTTAATTATATTGATAATTTTAAAGAAATTGACAGCAAGTACATTGTTTAAACTTAGTGAAAAGTGACCTCCCTCAGGGGGAAAAAAAATTCATACTACAATGACATTCTTGCAATATCAAGGGTCAATCTGGTGTTTCTTGAAATCTGGTCTTTCTGACTTAAAAAACATTATATAGAGTGTTTTATTTTATTCTAAAGTAGTTTAGAGGGCTGGTGAGATGGTTCAGCAGCTAAGAGCACTGGCTGCTCTTCCAGAGGTTATGAGTTCAATTCCCAGCAACCACACGGTGGCTCACAACCATCTGTAATGGGATTTGGTGCCCTTTTCTGGTGTGTCTGAAAACAGCAAGAGTGTTTTCATAAATAAAAATAAATAAATAAATCTTTTTTTAAGTAATTTAGAATATTTGTAATATTGGTAATTTTAAAGAAAGTGGCAATAAATATATTGTTTGAACTTGGTGAAGTAGCCTCCCTTGGTTTTTAACTATTTAAATTTCCACTTATTTTCTTGACCCAAGATACTGACTGAATCAATTAACAGTAACCAACATCTCAAGAGCAGATATTATGAATTCATTTTTATATATAAAAATTTTGAGGTTCTATTTTTTGAAGTATTATAAATTACATTTTATAACAACTTTTAACCTAATATAATGCTTTGGCTGAAGAGATGGCTGGAAAGTGAAAAGGTGCTTGCCACCAAGCCTGTCAGCCTGAATCCGATCCCCAGAACCCAATTGTGGAAGGAGAGAACTGACTGTCAAGGTGACCTCCAGACACGTGGGAGTGCCCTCTCATGCTCACACATATACACATGCACATGATACAAAATAAGCATCTTAATATAGTGCAGACAAGATTTATTCATTAGAAAGAGATAAAGTGAAGCCACTACAGTATACTGTAAGTTTCTTTTTCTTTTTTTTTTTTGGGGGGGGGGGGTGAGACAGGGTTTCTCTATGTAGCCCTGGCTGTCCTGGAACTCACTTTGTAGACCAGGCTAGCCTCGAACTCAGAAATCCGCCTACCTCTGCCTCTGCCTCCCGAGTACTGGGATGTAAGTTTCTTTACTCTTAAATATTAACAGAGTAGCAAAAACCTCAAACGTCAAAAACAAAAATCACTCCTGCTTGAATAAACAGAAGTCAATCGTGGCAGCACATAGCAGAGTGGGCCAGGTGGGTACCTGAGCCCAGTCCTGGGTCAGCAGTGTCTGTTCCAGGGCCTGAGAATGGCCTTCATCCCCCAAACAAGGAAGCTGACCAAAATGAAACCCAACTTGAGGATGGGGTTACTTCTCCCTATCCAATACTGACTAGTGTAAGCTGAAAGCAGCTAGCTACATCGTGGGCCACAAGCAGAAGAACTAAGCTCAAGAAAACCTCTCAGAGGTGATAGAGTACAATGTGTCTGTCTATATGAATGCACACTATGTATGTATAGAACAGTATTACAACTTCCCACAGACAGAAATAGATGCCACCAACAAACTGGTAAGGAATACCCTCAAGCAAGGTACACTTATTTGACTCTGCCTCTCACTGAGAAGGCTAAGAGAATAACAAGATGGTGTCAAGAAGGACCCATGAGTTCTATGCTTAGGCAAGGAAGAAAGATGGAAAATAAAACGTCACTTTTAAAGGGACATTTTTAAAGTTCAGAATGAAATTAGGCATAGCAGTTTGTCCCATAATTCAAAAGATGGGGCAGTTATTTATAACAGCCAGAAGCTGGAAAGAACCCAGAAGTCCCTCAACAGAGGAATGGATACAGAAAATGTGGTACATTTACACAATGGAGTACTACTCAGCTATTAAAAACAATGAATTTATGAAATTCTTGAGCAAATGGATGTATCTGGAGGATATCATCCTGAGTGAGGTAACCCAATCACAAAAGAAGTCACTTAATATGCACTCACTGATAACCTAGAATACCCAAGATACAATTTCCAAAACACAAGAAAATCAAGAAAGACCAACGTGTGTAGAATAAGGAATAAAATATACATGGAAGGAGGTACAGAAACAAAGTTTGGAGCTAAAATGAAAGAATGGACCATCCAGAGAGTGCCCCATCCGGGTGGTCCATCACATAATCAGCCACCAAATGCAGACACTACTGCATACACCAGCAGGATATTGCTGAAAGGACCCCGATATAGCTCTCTCCTATGAGGCTTTGACAGTCCCTGACAAATACAGAAGTGGATGCTCACAATCATCTGTAGGGCAGAACACAGGGTCTCCAATGTAGGAGCTAGAGAGAGTACCCAAGAGCTGTAGGGGTCTGCAACCCTACAGTAAATGTTACTTGAAAAGCTACAATTCTAACACCGTACAAGATAAAGCAGCTTCCCTTCTAAATCAGGCAAATGACACTTTTATTATGAACCAAATTAAACTACTTTTTTAAAACCGTTTATACTTACTCCTCTAAATACATACAAAGTTTTACCTTAGGGCCTCAACACTGCAGACACAGTGGCAGCCCTTTGGAGTTATTAACTAAGCAGAAGAAAAGCGTATCATCTAGATCATTTTACAAGGGGAAGCAGAACTATTGTAGAAATGTCAACCCACAGGTCTAAAACAGCACTCTGCTTGTATTCTCTAGACTAAGCAATAGGACTCATCTCTCTGTTCTCTAGACTAAGCAACAGTACTCATCTCTGTGCTCTCTAGACTAAGCAATAGTACTCATCTCTGTGTTCTCTAGACTAAGCAATAGTACTCATCTCTGTGCTCTCTAGACTAAGCAACAGTACTCATCTCTGTGCTCTCTAGACTAAGCAATAGTACTCATCTCTCTGTTCTCTAGACTAAGCAACAGTACTCATCTCTGTGCTCTCTAGACTAAGCAACAGTACTCATCTCTGTGCTCTCTAGACTAAGCAA
>LR753354.1:280439-312911 GCA_902729485.2 Mus minutoides | reverse complement strand
CTAGACTAAGCAACAGTACTCATCTCTGTGTTCTCTAGACTAAGCAACAGTACTCATCTATCTCAGTGCTTTCTAGATTAAGCAACAGTATTCATCTATCTTGGTGCTCTCTAGACTAAGCAGCAGTATAAAACTCTATGCTCTTGGCCCATTTTATAACACAAAAGGGAATACCTAATACCCATACATTCAAGTCCTTGCTTTATAGGAATGTCCCTTAAGCTAGTACCCAGAATTGACATATGGTGATATATCATCTGAGGTGGTTTGAATATGCTCGGCCTGGGAACTGGCACTATTAGGAGGTGTAACCACTAATAGTGGGCTATTGTCAGGGTGGGCTGTGAGGTCCTATGCTCAAGCTCCACCTAGTACACAAGAAAGCCTCTTCCTAGTTGCCTGCAGAGGAAGTCTCTCCTGATTGCCTTCAGACCAAATGCAAAACTCTCAGCCCCTCCCCCAGCACCACGTTTGCCTAGACACTGCCATGCTTCCTGCTATGATGATAGTGGGGCTAAACCACTGAATCTGTAAGCCAGTCTCAATTAAATGGTTGCCTTTGTAAGAGTTGCCTTGGTTATGGTATCTTTTCACAGCAATGAAGGTTTCACAGGAAACCCTAAGACACTACCTTAAAAATGATGTAGTAGAGGAGTGAAAATCATTTTCAAAGTTATGGTTCTTAAGGGATGAGTAGAGAAATTCACTTTTGTGGAACAGCTGGCTCCCCAAAGATGGAAGTTAAATGCTGTGTTATTTTGATCCACTACTGAGTGTCAGCACCCTGCAGCTCCTGTGCAAAGCAGAGAATCTAGGCAGTAGCTGACTCAAAATGGAAGCAAGAGCAGTTACAAGTCTGATCAGGTGACTGGCTGTCCATCAGTATTGGCTTTAATGCTAATATCCCTACCATCTTCCCCCAGAAGCTGGAACCTTACACAGCTCCTTTCATTCCTATGCTGTGGGTTCTACACAGTACAAAGTGGTTTCTACCTACAGTTGGGCCAGGTGGTGGCACACACCTTTAATCCCAGCACTCAGGAAGAAGAAGGAGGTGAATCTCTGTTGAGTTTGAGGGCAGCCTGGTCTACAAAGTTCCAAGACAGACATAGCTATACAGAGAAACTCTGTCTCAATCAATCAATCAATCAATCAATCAATAAATAAATAAATAAGGCGAAGCTCCCGCCTCTCCTTGGATAGATCTTCTATCTGTCTCAGTGAGTCAGAACATTTCTAGTTTGTGGTAACCCTGACGGCTGTTCTCTGCACCACTTCAGTGATGGCTCACAACAAAACTATTGACTCATTATGCACTGAAAACGCACATATTTCCTTTGGATACTTGCTTTTATTGGTTTCTGAACAGCTCTGCCCACGTCTTTAATTGGTTAGAGACAGGATTTCAGCGTTGCCAAAGCTGGCCTCAACCTGAATATCCTCCTGCTGCAGTTTCCCAAGTACTAGGATCACAGCATGAGGGCTTTAAAAAAGAGCAAAATACATAAGTAAATCTCCTACTTTTGAAAACTATATTGCGAATAAGAAGCAAATTGAAGATGCATCACTTCGATTAACATACTACCTAATCAAACTGTAAGTGTGAGCACACTTGAGGAGCTCTTACAGCTGCTGGCACAGACAAGCTGACCTGACCATTAGCCCAGACATACCTGGAGAATGGTATGCACAGCACTCCAAAACAACTGTAAATCCGCCACATGCTTATACAGCAACTCTGTGTCTAATATATTGGTCATTTATTCATAGTTAATAAGTTAAAAAAACAAACACACTCACTCCACAAAGCAGTGCAGGTAGGCGCTACTTCTGCCAACTGTCCACCACGCTTCTCTGTAAGCTTGTACAACCTGGTAAGCTAATAATTAAACTGAGAAAATGGACGAAGGATGTAGTGCAGTTGGAAGAGTGCTTGTCAGTAGTATGTACAAAGCCCTAGCTAGGTTCCATCCTCAGAAACACATTGGACACAGTAATAGTAGCAAATTTAAGATACCAGTACTCAGATGGTGGAGACAACAGGATCAGAAGTTCAAGGCCATCCTCAGCTAGTTTATGACTGGCCAGTCCCTGAGTCAAAATAAAAACTTAAAAATCAAGGAAAACCTAAAACAGGAGTGCATACCTTCCCATCAGCCTATTAGCCCTTAGCTATTTTCTGCCTTGATGTATTCATATTTATTTTTACTGCTTGAGAATTTCAGACAAAGAATGTGGGTTTTTTTGTTGTTGTTGTTTGGGGTTTTTTGTTTTTTGTTTTTTTTTTTTTTTTTTGGTTTTTCGAGACAGGGTTTCTCTGTGTAGTTCTGGCTGTCCTGGAACTCACTTTGTAGACCAGGCTGGCCTCGAACTCAGAAATCCGCCTGCCTCTGCCTCCCGAGTGCTGGGATTAAAGGCGTGCGCCACCACGCCCGGCTTCAAAGAATGTGTTTTAACCAAGTCTATTCACCATTCCCTCCCCTCCAATTCCTTCCCTAACCCTTATTTACCATTTCCTCCCAAGTTCATGTTTGTTTGTTTATTTGTTTTTAGCTCAGAGTCTAGTTGGTGCTACAAGTATGTGCACAGGTTAGGACCATCATCAGCTGGCACATGGACAGTCTCTTAAGGGCCGAATCCCTAAAGAAAACTCAGGTGTGATTTTGAGGACACTGTAATCTTACAGATCACTTTATTTCTCAGTCCTTTCTGGAGCTATACTGTCCCTAGAAAGTATTACTCACTGCTATCTATGATGCCAAACAACTTCCTCTTCACACAGGAGAGTGTCAAGGCAGGCTCCAGGAGTGAAGCAGATTTTAAAACTAAGTACAAGTTGGCTAGTGTGGTGCTCACCTGTAATCCCAGCACCTGGGAGAAAATTAGAAGTTCAGGCTTATCCTCAGCTATACACATTCAGTTCAATGACAGCCCAAGTTAAAATAAAAAAGATTTTACCATAGATTTAAGTGTATTTATTAAGGGAGAGAGGGGTGCCATGAAACTTTGTTTCCAAAACAAAAAACAAAAACAAATTTTATACAAATAAATTAATAATTAAAATTAAAAATAAGTACCATCCTCTAAAATCTCCATCATGGGCAACTTAACAGCAGAAAGCCACCCACTTCTCCCTAATCTATAACCCAGTGATTCCCACATGCTGACTCTGATGAACAAAATATAGTTCTAATTAAAACAGACCGCCATCTAGGTAAAAATGTCATTTTCCAAATATGCCTTCTTAAAAGCGGGAGAGAAAAAAAAAAAAAGAAACCTGTTGCTGTAATACAAAGCTACTTTTACATTGCTGAGTCTATCTAGAATTAAGTATTTAGTGGTAGTAACTACTCCTACCCACCAGATACTTGCCAATAAAGGCATACAAAAATTTCATAACCTCAAAATAATCATTATGATTTTAAGATAATTTTTGTTTTGTTAGATGCATTTCAGTTTCCTTAGAAGAAATCACCAAAGCTCACATTGAAAATAAAGCTACAGTTATGTATAAGAAAATACCAAAAAGAAACAGCCAAAAAGAAACAAAAAACCTTCCCTTTTCAAATACGCATCCATGCTGAGCTAATTTCCGACTGTTCTCGATGCCAAAGTTTATTCACACTTGTAAACAAATTGTCAGTCGGGTATAAACTAGAGTCATTGGCCAGTTTAATGACCAGTGACTGCCTCAACTGTCAATTCCTTCTCATAGTAACTGAAACAAAACAAAGGGAGGGGGGAAGGAGGGGGTCAGAACAGGAGGAATCCGGATAGTAGAGAAGAAAGGAAAAATGCCAAGCCTGTAAATAAGACAATGGTACCAAGAGGATGAATCTGAGCCTGGAGCTGGGGCCTCGGATTATTTATAAGAAATCAGATAGTCAGCTATTTCAAATAACAGTAAGTGGGTTTAACCTAACAAGCTCCATAACTGTAAGAGACCCTGGCACATGCATATATCATCCACACTCCATAGAGTTCAAGATCTGGGTGGAGACCAGCTCAAGAGGGTGCTGGATGAAGAGGGGAAACACTGGCTTGGGAAGTACTTACTTGGGCTACTAAATTACACAACCAGGTAAAAACTAAATTATTATACAAATGGGCAAATTCAGAAGAAAAGCACTGAATTTTCGTGCCAGTTCTTAAGACTTAAGATAGAAATTCAGGGAAAACAATATTTCAGCCACTAGCTGAAAGTCCAAATTTTTCAAAGTAATCATCTATTTTCCCAAAAGCAAGGCATCAGTTTTGCATTCCTGTTACTAGTAAAACAATGCTATATAGGGTAACTAAAATTATTCTTTAGACAAACTGGGATACACAGAGCTACTAAACACTGATCCAATAACAAATACACCTTGACATTCAATAAATACTACAATGGTAGATTTCCTATTATAATGAAGAGATACAGGATGAAAATCAATGCAACACATGAAAAACATGTTATAAAAGTAAAAGCCTTGAACACAGCTAACATCAAGGAGCTCTGTCTGAATCCAGCAAACATAATGACAGTACAAATCTCAAGGGACCATTTGGCTACATTTTATCTTACAGTGAAGCATTATATCACAAACCCTAGTTTTTCAGAAAGGCAACCAAGCCATAGAAAAGTAGAGAGATAACAGAAAGAGAAAATAAAAGGGGAAAAAAAAACTCTCTCAATTCCTTGAGAAATTGGATCACAAAATTGAGCTAATAATCTTGATGCTTATATAACTATACCTTGCCTTAAGAAAACCCAATATACAGAAATTCAGATTAACTGGACAGTTGTTAACTGTTCACATTAAAGGCATTGGTTCTTTAACTAAAAGAATTTATGCTGAATTCCCATAAGAACATACCTTAAAATATAATCTTCAAAAGAGTTGTATATCATGTTAATATGAAACATGCAAGAAAGGCTTCTGTAGAAATATTGTCTATCTCTAAACAAAGATTCACTAAACAACCTTCTTATATTTAACTTTTTAGAGCTATACCAGTAAGAACAGCAAACATAAGAGATGAGAATCTGACTTTTGAACTTAATGAAAAGACTCCATAAAATCATCTTTGTAAGACTAGAAGACCACACTGTGAAAAGCCCCTTACCATGTACTCACTCAGAGGAGTTTCCAAAGCAGAGCATCAGGGAATGTTAGAGCCCACTGCAGAAGGGCCTCAGAGCCTGCAGAACTCTGAGCCCCACCAGAGTGATGAAGCAGGAAGGCCAGGGCTTATTTCTTAGATCACGTTCAGAACAGCAAACTAAATGATGAAAGAGAACACACACTGCAGACCCTCACCATCCTTCTGTTCTTGATGAGGAGTTAAGTCGAGTTTGCTTTTAATAAAAGCATGCCCTTTATGGATCAGAGATGCACATCTCCATGCATTTACTACTTGCTATTTGGTTGTATAGGCGCAAGCTTCCAGAATCCATGACAAAGGTGGAAGGCAACAGTCACTATGACAATTCCTCAGACAAAACCGCGTGAACTGTCTCATTTCCTGTTTTTCTAAATGTGAAGTGTTTCTAAATGCTTACTGATCATTACTAGAAATATTTTGTGTTCACTAAAGATACCTACAGCTCCATCTGCTGACCAAGCCCTAAACCTACATAAGAAAGGCCAGGGGGTACTTTTTAAACTCAGCTACTCTGTTTTTTTTAACTTCTTTTTCTTTTAATTTTATGTGTATGGGTGTTTTTCCTGTGTGCATGTCTGTCTATCACTTGTGTGCCTTATACTGAGGAGGCCAGAAGAGAGCTTTGGATCCCCTAGATCTATAGTTATAGACCGTTGTGAGCTACTATATAGGTACTAGAAATCAAACCTGCGTGCTCTGTAGAGTGGCCAAGGCTCTTGACCACTGAGCCAACTACACAAAATTCAGAAGCAAAAGAATCCAGCCAACTCCTGCCAACCCAGAAAGGTCTTAAAAATTGTAAATTTATCCTTTTTGATAGAGCAAGGAAATTAGTACTAAAGAAAAACCATTTTGATGCTTTTTAGATATACACATCAATGTTATATGCTAACTCGACTAATCAAGAAAAAAAATAGAAAAACGTAATCTGGGTTAGAGTAGTTGGATTCATATATTTACTCTCATTAAAACTTCCACTTATCCTGTGGTTAAAGCCAATCTAACTACTATCCTACATCTCAGAAAAGCTGGGTGGGAGACAAGGCTCTTGTGAATTAGATACATTTACTCTAAGCCTACTCTTAGTCCCTATTTTAAAACTCACACACAATAAGAGAGAGAACTATTCCACCAATCAAAGAAAACACATGGTGGAACTTGTGGCTCTAGCTATATATGTAGCAAAGGATGGCCTAGTCGGTCATCAATGGAAAGTCAGTCCTGTAGATTCAAAGCTGCAAGATCTCAATGACACAGGGCAACAACAGGACATTTGAGAGCGGTCCTAGTGAGGATCTAGTATTGATAGTGTAGCAGAAGCCAGAGGCCTCAAAACAGACCAATGACTCATTGCAATTAACATTTGCAAGTACAGGTGTGTGCTCAAAAGAGTACACTGTGGGTCACACTACAGCTTCCATGACAAGATTTCGTTTTTATGGTTTTTTGGGGGGTTCTTTGGTTCTTTTGAGGGGGTTGCAAGGGTAGAGGGCAAATATGAAGGGATGGAGAGACAAGTGGGATTGGGGTGCACGATGTGAAACTCACAAAGAATCAATAAAAGGTTATAAATGGATAGATGATAGATGGATTAGATAGATAGATAGATAGATAGATAGATGATAGATAGATAGATGATAGATAGATAGATGATAGATAAATAGATGATTGATTGATGATAGATAGATAGATAGATAGATAGATGATAGATAGATAGATAGATGATAGATAAATAGATAGATGATAGATAGATGATAGATAAATAGATGATTGATTGATGATAGATAGATAGATAGATAGATGATAGATAGATAGATAGATAGATAGATAGATAGATGGATAGATAGATAGATAGATAGATAGATAGATAGATAGATAGATAGATAGATAGAGATACTCCTTAGGCCAGATGTGGTAGCATATGCCTTTAACCAGTGCAGGAGGAGTTCCAAGGTTAATCTAGTCTATACAGTGAGTTCCAGGACAACAGCTACATTGTAAGACCTTGACTCAAAAAAGGCAGCTGGGGGGGAATCACAACTAATCATATAACCAGTCATGGTCTTCATATTGCTAAAACAACTATTTCATGTAATAGCAAGACCTTAAAAGCTGTAACACACACCTCCATCAGTTACCAATAATGCAAATATATTCTCCTCTCAAAGCGAAACAAGTAAAAATGTTTCAAATAACCAGAGTGTGAATTTTAAGTCTTTAAAATTCACCACCATGAGGCAAGCTGAAGATACCAGGAGAGACTGACCTAGATCACTCCCTTAGAATTAAACTTCACTGAAGAGAGGCAGCCTCGTGGCTTCTCATGGCTTACTTTCTCTTGAATGAAGATGATACCTGCCAAGACCTGGCAACCTCAAATCCAACCTGTGAATTCTGACTACATCTGGCCAGGCACACCAAGGATTTATAAGATCCTGGCTGGCTGTGTCTGTACCTTTATCTGGACACAATGCTCCAGCCTGCACCAGTTCCCCACAACTTCTATTCCGTCCTTGCAAGCACGGTTAAGGATATTAGCCATTCTCCCTGTAACCTCCATCTGCTTTACTCTACCCACAGTCTTGCTCTCTGAAAACAAAACTCTCTTCTTGGCCCAGCTCCAATCTCTGATAGATTTTGCTTGCTCCAGTGCAGGTTAGCAGAACTTTTGCAGCCTAGGGCATCATCCTACCATAGGAAAAGGACAGCAATTTCTAGAGACCAGGGGACATGTAGAAGGTTCAGTGGCACCAAGAGCCCAAATTAAAATGACAGTAAAGAACGATGACAATCAAATCGGCAAGCATATCCAGAAATTTGTGCTGGCCAGTGAGGGTGAGAAGAATGGCAGAATGGGAAACCTGACCCTGGCACAACACTCTTGTACTAAGTTGGCCCAGATCATCAATGTTAGAGTCACTTGATTAAAGGCTGCTGGGAAAAAGATAGCCACATAGCTCAAAGTGTCTCTTTAGTAGCTCCAAACTGGAAGATATTAACTTTGCAGGGAGAAACCTGGCAGACATTACCTTAGCTGAGTCATGAGGAGATAAACAATCTCCTTGCTTATTGAAAAGACCAAAGAATATACATTTGTGGGAGAAGTGTGTCAAGGCAGCCTCGTGCTTAGCTTAACTTGCTTGACAGAAGTGAGAGGGACACAAACTAGACTGATGATCCGGGTATGCATGTGTGTACACGCAGGTCTAGAAACCTCCTCTCGGTGTATCCAGGGCTGTGCCAGGAGCCATGAGAGGGTCTGGGATGGAGATCCTAAGGGAGGTGGGAAACAGAGGGAGTGCTGGGGTATTCATGAGAGGAAAGCATATGGAGGCAAGCTGGGAGAAGAAGGGAGCCAGATGGGGAAAGGGGAACATCTGAAACAGTATGACACATGGGTATGACAATGGCATTATTAAACCCAATACTTTGTTAGTCTAAATTAACCTAATTGCTAATCAATTAATTTTAAAGACATATTACACTAATTTGTGGGTAAGCTGTGAAGAGCTTAAACTGGGCTGGTTAACAGATAATAAGGAGTATGCTCCCACTAACCATGCCTGAGGTGCTTCCTGACTCTTCCCTTACTGAGCCACCCACCCCCTGTCCCTGCCAGATTTAATCCCATTCCATTTCTTGAAAGACCATCAGAGCTATCTTTTGGTCTTCTTCTATGCCTTTGAAAACACATACCAAAATGTTTAGAGACAGAGCGACCATTAAGCAGATCTCTGAGTTTGAGGCCAGCAAAGGTCTACAAAGTTTGCGGTCTACAAAGTGAGTTCTAGGACAGCCAGGGCTATACAGAGAAACCCTGTCTCGAAAAACCAAAAAATAAATAAATAAATAAATAAATTTTAAATGGTAGAAATTAAGATTAAAGTTTCAATGGCAACCTACAAAACTTTTTTCATACATAGTTAAGATCTCTAAAAAACTGTAACTCACTCCGTGTGTCCTTGGAAAACATTCACGGAGTGGATGGAAGGGTCCCTGAAATCCCAGAGACGGAAAGTTGTGTCACGGGAGGAGGTCACCACGAGCCGCTGGGTGGGGTGAGTGCAACAATGTGTTAACTCCTGGTCATGCCCTACAACCAAATACAACAAAAACACAGGGTCATCCACCTGCAGACACACAATGAGAATGAAGCTTTTTAAAAAAGACAATAGTCAAAAGCATCCATCATCTTTACAGGCACACTAAATATCGGATGGAAAAGTAAACCTTAAGAAATTACCTAAGTGGTGTGGAAGGCTATCTCCTCAGGTATCTGAAGGCCTTTCAGCTATCTACATAAAAGAGTAGGGAACTAGATACATCATAACTCAATTTCTGGTCTTAACAGCTAGAGGGCCAGACAAATTAACAGGCCGAGTGCAACAAGAATAACTGCTAATGGTGTAATTTTATGGGCCGTTAGAACATCCTGTCTTGCATCTGGGCAAAACCTGTAAATATATCTGTCTATAAATGGAATATACACTAGACCAAAGAAAATACCACATATGTAACTAAGGTCCCTAAATCAGTCAACTTTGTGTTAATCAAAAGAAAGGCTGTCCTCAGTGGCTGGTCTAAACAACTAGAACCATTCAAAAGGCCAAAGTCCACCCAGAAGCTAGAGAATCCAGGGCAACAGAGGCATGCTCCTGCTGGCCTGGAAGCCAGCATCCTGCTAGGGGAAGGGGCCTTTCCTAGGACTCCTGGATGCCCAAAACATACCCTAACTGACTACTACAAGTAGACACCCACAGCCGAGGACATAGAAAGGACACAGACATAGAAAGCCTGACAAGGAAACATAGACTCCTACCTGTTATTTAAGTTTATTTAAAGGGGAGGGGGGTGGATTGTCAAAGAGAAACAGAATACCAATAAAACAATCATTCTTCAAATATCAAAATACTACATGTTACAGTTAATCTCCTGAAGATAAAATACAGCCCCAGTCACATGGGTACAAGAACCTGGATGGGTTTTTCCCAGGAACCAGTGAACATGGGAGAAGAACTCCAAGTCCCAGAGACCCTGCCCAAGCTGACCCTTACTTCAATCAGGGAGACACCCACAGCTGAGGAGCAGCCACCACTGATATAGAAGGCCTGACAAGGAAACATTGAGTTAAGAGACTCCTGCCTGTAATTTAAGTTTATTTAAAAGGGGTGATGGGGCGGGGGCGAGGGTCAAAGAGAAGCAAAATACCAATACAACAACCATACTTCAAACATTGAAATACTACATGCTACAGTTAATCTCCTGAAGGAAAAATGCATTTAACTATAAAGAGTTCTATTAATCAATCAGAAAGGATCGCCAAGAATGACAACCTCTTTAGTCAAGAGCACTAAAGAAGGGTCCTGGCTGGGAAGTAATTTATAAACACACACATAAGAACAGCTCAACTAGGAAGAATCTCAGATGTTC
Organism: Mus minutoides; assembly: GCA_902729485.2. Taxonomy (NCBI): domain Eukaryota; kingdom Metazoa; phylum Chordata; class Mammalia; order Rodentia; family Muridae; genus Mus; species Mus minutoides. Next base: position 302,336 of record LR753354.1, on the reverse strand, counting down.
ACAGCAAGATACCTGTCAGAGAATGAACAAGTTCAGATGTCTCCACATCATACAGATTGGCAGTTCTGTCCCATGAGGCTGTCACCACTTGTTTCCCACCAACCAGCCAGTCAGCAGCAATAACCACACCCTGGTGGCTTTTGAGAGATGTCAGTGGGACTCGGACAGTAGGGCAGTCACTGGACACATCTCCATCAATGTCAGGCTCATCTTTATCAGAGCACTCTATTTCATCTTCACCAGAAATTTGTTGCTAAGGGTAAAAATCAGAGAAAAAGACTTTATAGGACTCTTTAGTTTTTTTTCTGAAAAGGCTACACCATTTATCTTTCTAGATTTAGTCACCATTAGGGTCAATGTAAGCATAGTATCAGATATGTAACTAATGCTTAAGGAATGCTTTCTCAATGTTAAGTCTTAGTTACAATATCCTGAAAAATGCTAAAGCCACTATAGCACCAAATGAATTAAAATTCATTTTCACTAATCAATAAGATAGTAAATAAAGCAATTTTCAACATTTTCCATTTTTACCACTTATTAGAAATACAGTATGAAATTTAAAAAATACATTTAAAGTCTGTAATATTTCACAATACAAAATGCATTTTGATTCTTAGGAGCCCATTTAAAACACTTAAAAAAACTTCTAAATTATAATAACTTACAATTCCATTGTTCTAACAATGAGAGATCACTTGATTTTCCTGTATTAATTAAATCTTTTGTTAAATGCCAGATAACATGGAAATGTAACAGTCTATAGTCTAGCTCTTCAAGAAAATGTTGATTTGTTCAATAAATATTGATTAAACTGTCATGCTGTTTATATGGCAGAGAAGACAGAGGACATCTGTCATACCTAAGATGATGCTTACTCTAAATGATAAAAAGTCTGCATAAATACAACTGGCAAAGCTCCTGTCCTTACAGGAGAGAGGCACTACACATACTCACAAAACATACACATAGTGGCTAGTATAAGAATGAATGTCATGTGTGTATACATACTAGGCTGAGCATATATCTCATGAACAAAATCCACAAGGAAGTATGTCATCCGTGCCATCTGCATTCACACGGTATGGAACGTGCTACACACACAATCAGGAGGGAGTGAGTACTTTGAAGAGAATAAGGGAGTGGGCGATATAGGCAGCAGAAGGGCTATAGTCTTACACAGAATTACTGAAGAAGACTAACAATAACTGAGCCCCATTATGGAAAACAAAGAAGAAAGGTATGCAGATAGTGAAGGAATATCCTTCCAGGCAGAAAAACAAATATAAGGTCTTTTACTCTGCTACATAACTGGGCTTGCTAGTATGTGAGGGGCAATGTAGCAGGTGGTATGGAAACCCTGGTAGACCATGGAAAGGACTCTGCTCTATTCTGCATGTGGTAGAAAAATCATAACTTCTGAGCAGAGACATGTAACCTGAATTAAATACAGGAAAACAAGAGGAGGCTGCTATGCACTGAACTGTGTCACCCACACTCACATGCAAGACCTCAGAATGTGACCCAGTAGAAAAAAAAGGCCCTTAAGAGGCAATTAAAATTAGGCTTAGTGTAGGACCCAGTCTACCATAACTGATGTACTGCAGTAAAAAATTACTATAGAGACATATACATAGATCATTCGAGAGCACAGTGACAAGGTAACCACCTGCTAGGCAAGGACAGAGGCCTTAGAGTAAACCAACCCTTCTGCTACCTTGCTCTTAGACTTCTAGTCTACAGACTGTGGTAACATAAACTGATGCTGAAGCCACCAGTCCCAGGAAAAAACAGGGAAAATATAACTACAGGAAAGAGAAGTCTAGGTGTGGGTAGTAGTTAGACGACTTATATCCTCTCAGGAAAGCTTCAAATTTGTCAACAGATATCCACATAGAAAACACACACACACACACACACACACACACACACACACACACACACACACACACACACGTTGAAGACAATTTAAAATCTACGGTCCAAACTCCTGAGTGACTGGTGACAGCACAGATGAGATGAGCAACAAGATAAGAGCAACAGGTTAGGGGACATCCAAAACCCAATAGCAGAGACAGGACATCCAAGCAAGGTACTGATTAGATGACAACTCAAGTCTGGAATTAAGAGTAAAGTCAGTATGCAAACTGAGACCCACAGCAACAGCTGGTGCTTAAAGTCATAGATGCTGAAGGCGACCAACTCGACTGTGTAGGAAAAGAGTTGCACAGCATACTCACACTCACACTCACACCAGGGAGTAGAGCATCAGAGAACCACCCAACAAGAGTTAAGGGAAGAAAGAAACAGGAGGAAAGGGTGTGTTAGAATCTCCAAAAGCACCTTCAGTGTCTACCGGATGAGCAACCATGAAGGCAGCACTGATGACTGAGGACAAGCAGTTGTGAGGACACTAAGCTAGACAGAGTGGGACTAAGGAGGGCAAAGAGTGAATTTTCGCAGACACTGCTGAAGATGTTGGTGTGGGAAGGAAAGTCAGTGGGGTAATAGTTCTGGGAGGGCAATGGGACAAACATGTGCTGGTGTTAGAGCTGTTCTGAGGAAAAGGGAAACACTGCAGAAACCATCAAGAACAGGAAGTAGAACTCTACGGACAGAACAAGGAATTACCAGACTATACTAACATCTGCTAAGACTGCAGGGTGCATGACAGTACACAGGGTAGGAAGCCACACGTGAGTGACAGGTGAAGGAAGGGGAGCTTGAGAAAACAGGTACAGCCTAACAGAGGAAAGAATGTGATAACTATAAAGCTCTAAGCATAGCCTTGTTCAGTATGGGCTAGAGTGCAGAAGGAGTATAAAAACTAAGCCTAGAAAGGTTTACAAAGGGAAACCAAATCAGACCCTCTAGTCTAAGCATATAACTCATGCCTCTAACCCCTGTACCTTGGAGGCTGAGGCAGGGCTACCATAATAAGCTCAAGGCCACCCAGAGTTAAACAGTGAGGCTGTTTCAAAAGCAAACAGCAAGAAGACAAGGGAAGCCCTGCAAAGAAAGAACTCCATCTCAAAAGCAAAAGGAACCACTGACTCATCAGCATATGCACTATTCTAGAAAGAGGCCTCCTGCTGAATCATGAAAAAGGAGCCATAATGGGCCATCACTGGATTAGACTCAACTGACTAAAAAAATGGAGAGCCTGAAAAACTGTGAAAAGGTTAAAGGTCGACAAAACCAGTTCCCTTCTGCATGAGATGAGAGTTTCATTCCCAGGCTATGCTGGTCAAGAGAATAATGACTCCAGCATATAAACATATCAAGACAGGAAAGGCTGCTACAATCACCGGAAATGCCTGTTGGGAACGCTGCAGCAACACTGGAGCCCTGAGCTGTTTCTGGATGCCTCCGAGCCCTGCTGTTGGTAGAACTGTCCAGACAGGCCTGGTTCTTTGTCATGAGGCTTCTCAGCTCCCAAACCTGCACCAGAGAAGTCTTACAGCCCTATACCTGTACTGCTGCACAGTCTGGATAGCTCTGTGGACAAGGATCTCTTTGGCTAGGTACCAAACATAGCTTCAACAAAGAGTGTTGTATGTGACACCTGACACACTGTCTTGTCTGTCTTGCACTTCCCACGTAACTATGCTCAATGGTGATCCATAGGAAAACTCAGTGGATATCTCTCTTGAATGTTGCATAACAGTTCCCCAATGCACAGAAAAAGACTGAACAACTGAATCCGTAAGATTTCATGGAGTGGCTAGAAACAGAGCAGGGAGATAAAACGAGTATGTCACAGAGAACTCCAAATTTCATGACAGGTTTGTTAACTGCTAGACTCCTGACCTACAATAAATAGTGAGCACAATAGACTTTCACTAGGGGAAAAAAATAAATAAAAGTAAAACATAAATACCTCAGACGGAGCTACCTCCTCAGCTCCTCAGACAAGCAACACACAGAGGAAAGGATTTGAAAGTTAAGATCATGTATATTGTTTGGGCCTTATTCAGAATCTTTTTCACTGGAGAGACCACATTAAAAAAAGGGCTCAAAAAAGACTAAAATCTCATGTTTTAGAAGGTGAAATGACCTAAGTTAATTTTGGAGAGCAGAAGTCCATGATAAAGGTACCAACAAGTTTGCTTTCTGATTAAGGTCTTTTCCTGCCTGGCAAACAGTTGGCCTTTCACATAATGGGGAGAAAAGAAAGCAGGGTCTCTGATGTCTTAACAACACTAATATTATCATACCAGGGCCCCACACTATGATCTCATTTAACCTGAACTACTTTCTTAAAGATATTGCCTCTTATTAAAGCCACATTAGCATACAAATTTTGGAGTGACACAAATACCCAATTGTGGTTTGAATAGGAATGGCACCCCATAGACTCATGTGTTTGAATGCTTTGCCTATAGGGAGGGCACTATTAGGGGGTGTGGCCTTGTTGGAGTAAGTGTGTCACTGTGGAGGTAGGTGAGCTTTGAGGTCTTAGAAGCCGAAGCCAGTTCACTTCCTGCTGCCTGTGGATCAAGTTGTAGAACTTGGGCTGGAGAGATGGCTCAGTGGTTAAGAGCGCTGACTGCTCTTCTGAAGGTCATGAGTTCAAATCCCAGCAACCACATGATGGCTCACAACCATCCATAATGAGATCTGATGCCCTCTTGTGGTGTGTCTGAAGACAGCTACAGTGTACTTACATATAATAAATAAATCTTAAAAAAAAAAAAAAAAGATGTAGAACTCTGAGATCCTTCTCCACCATGCATCCCACCATGACAATAATGGACTAAACCTCTGGAACTGTAAGCCAGCCTCAATTAAATGATTTATATGAGTTGCCATGGTCATGGTGTCTCTTCACAGCAATAGAAACCCTAACTAAGACATCATCCATAACATTCTAACCCTGTGCCTCCAAATTACAGAGCTTTTTTACACTGAAAAATATATTTATTCTATCCCAAAACAGCAATGCATTCAAATATTAACACTAAAGTCTAGCGTACATTCTTAACACAATACCATTCAGATTGGGAGGTCTGTGTGAGAATCAAGGTACAATTCATGCCTAGGGAAATTCATATCTATCTATAGCCCACAAAAAACAAACAAGTTAGTTATATAAAATATAACACCATGAGAGCAAAAGAAAAGAATGGAAGGACAGCAAGTTCCAAACAAACCCCTAGTCCAGCAAAGCAAACTCTATTAGATCTAAGCCCCAACAGCAATGCTCTTGGGCTCCATTCTTTACCTTTTAGATCCACTAAGGTAGTATCTTCACCAATGACCTGCTGTGGCACTGGGCTGTGGCATCCTGCCCCCTCCCCAAACCAAAGTGAGGCCAGATAGATGGGCACAGGCTCATAATCCGAGCTCTGAGGAGGCTGGGGAAGAATGCAAATTCAAGGCCTGCTTGGGCTGGGCTACAAAGTAACCATGTCTCTTAAAAAGAATCAAAGAGGGAGAGGAAGAGGAAGAGGAAAATAAAACAGAAAGGCAGGGAGGATGAAAACCAAGAAGCCAGCCCTTTCAAAATGAGGACAAACCAGCCTCAGGACTATGACAGACAGAGGGACTACTAACTCTTTATCACTAAACACTTTCATATCCTTGCTCCTCTATCCAAAAGAAGACACATGGTTATAGCCAGGCAGTTTCGTTTCCTGGTGCTTAGAGAACCCAGCACACTGACAGTCTTCCTCCATCTCACCTATGCTCTGTTTTCTTCACCCCATCTGTCTGCTAAGGGGGCAGATTAAACTCACAGTTCACATCTACACTAATCTTTCAAAACGTAGGTCAGTTAAGCCACATTGGTCCACACCAGATATCAGCTTATTCTAAAATCTGAAAACATTCAGAGTCCTGCATGAATAGACCAGCAGAGAACTGTTAGAGTGACAAAACATGCTTACACTAGTGTCGGCAACAGGCTGAGGTGTTGGCAGCTGTACCACATATCTCCAGATATGAGCAGTCTGATCTCCAGAAGCTAAGGAGACAAATAGGGAAGATTATCCACAGGGCACACCATGCATAAAATGTGGTCTTTCTTACATCTGTGGCCAAACAACAGCCATGCTTTTCTAACTTCTGCATCATTTAGTAAAACGAATATACTTTATTTAAATAGTGATTTAAGACTGTACAGGGCTATTAATAGAATACATGTACAAAATTAGGATTATTATTGCTATTACTAAAGAAAATATTCCCTTTTGAGAAAAAAATTTGAAGATTAAAAAATATATAAAGAAATTTTAATCTATGTAATAAATATTCTTTTACATTACACTTATGACTATAACCACGTCTGAGATGTTTCAGGGAAAGTGAATGATACTTTCATCCATTCATTACTAGCAGGACTTTACAATAAGCATTATTTCTTTATGTTCCTTTTAGCGCTATATATTTGTGTTGCTTTCCTATTCCTGAAGCAGAAGTTTGCAAGAAAATGCTTTGACTAGGAATGAAAGAGGAAGGACAACCACACAGGGCACTGAAGACCTCCTTCCTCCAGAAGTTACCCTCACCCCTCACCAATATGGTCTGCTTTCCACCGTGCCTTCATTGATGCAGAACTCACCTAAAGAAGTTACCATGAGCTCAAAGTCAATTTGTAATGGCCAAAATCAACTGATCGTCCTGACTTGCACTGTGTAAGAATGGCAGTCTAATTTTCTTTTCTCCTTTAGCTGTCTCAAAGTTCCTATTAGAGTTCCTTGTTTAGATATCAGCTGGTTTCACTTCTCCTTTGTAAGGCTTTGGTTGATATCTAAACACATCCAACTGCCACTGGTCTAGCGTCTTCTCTCTCTACCAATCACACAATAAACCTTTAGAGTCTTCCCCCTTTCACTCCTCAGATCTGTAGTAAGGTAAATCTTGGCTATGGTCACCTAGGACTGGGAAAATGATTTAGAGAACCTTCCCACTATATCCTCTCACATGTAAAAAGCCTCTGACCAAAACAAGTAATCACTGTACTCCACACATGAAGAATTCATGGTGGGCTCCTTCGTTAATACTTCCACCTACACAAAGTACCCACCCTGTCATCTCAGCTTGTAGACTCTACAAGCCAGCAGAATATGGCCCATGGGAAAAGCACAGGCATGTCCCTGATGAAGAGTCATGTCCCTTCACCTGCTACAGAGACATACTTTCATGCTACAAAAGCAGGACAGAGCAGAGACAGGTGTCATATGCTGTGTCAAAGATAAATATTCTGCAGAGCGGTAGTGGCGCACATCTTTAATCCCAGCACTTGGGAGGCAGAGGCAGGCGGATTTCTGAGTTCAAGACCAGCCTGGTCTACAAAGTGAGTTCCAGGACAGCCAGGGCTACACAGGAAAACCCTGTCTCAAAAAAAAAAAAAAAAAAAAAAAAAGATAAATATTCCTAACTGGTCTTTTTCAGAAGTATGCCAATCTCTGGCCCATCAAAGACAACACATATTCTCCAAGATTATCATCTGTATCCCAAAACATGACCCCACAGCTGTCTTTACAGTTTTATAGAAATAATCAGTACAAAAGGCTACTTTTCAAAAAGCAGCAAATGAAGCTATGTTTTTATTCGTTTATTTGATTGATTGATTGATTGATTGATTGATTGATTGACTGGTTGGTTGGTTGGTTTGATTTTTTTGTTTTTATTGTTTTTTGGTTTTTTTTGAGACAAGGTTTCTCTGTGTAGCCCTGGACGTCCTGGAATTCACTCTGTAAGACCAGGCTGACCTCAAACTCAGAAATCCACCTGCCTCTGCCTCCCAAGTACTGAGATTAAAGGAGTATGCCCCAACTAATGGAGACAGTATTAAACAGGATGAATACAAGTTACTGAAGCTTAGGTAAATGACTTAAAAAGGAATAAAGTAATTCATAAAATATCTAACTTTCATAAGTACCATGAATAACTCTGAGAGTACTAACAAATGAATATAAAATTTATAGCTGTTTTAAGATTATTAATAATTTCATTCAAGAAAGGAGAAGATTCTACATACCAGTAAGAGCCAACTGCTCTGAGGGATGGAATTTTATAGAATTTACTGCAAAATAAAAATATTACAAAAACAGGTTTAAGACAACAAATATATGATACTGATATTGATTAACTATGTAAGAATGTAATATTTCTTACTATAGTGTATTACAAAGTTAATTATAAATTTAAAAATTATGATAGTGCATTAGATTCTCTGATCTGATTAAACTATGAATTAATGTATAAGTTAGAACAGAGGTATAATTAAAAAAAACTAAACTATGAATTAACTTGAAAAAATTACAGGATATACAAGAAAGATTACCAATCTACTTTTATATACAGATTAAGTAATTTAGAGTTAAAATAAATCAGGATAAACAAAGAAAATGGGGTTATTTGACAAGAAGCAAAAGCAAACTGTAGTGTACAGACACTGCCTGTCGGCCTCACCCTGCACCTTCCCCAGCTTACAGAACCCTCATCTAGTCCACAACAAATGAAACCACAGGAGAGAGTTTTAACCAGACTCAAGAATGAACAGGGATTCGATTCTGTCCTCTCATGTTCTTATCCAACTTCACAATACTCAAAGGTAAGTTTTGGCAATATTTCCTGAGGAAGCGTCCATCTTCTTAATAAACAAACAAAAGCCAACACAGAAAGCTTCAGCAACTGCCTGCCTGCCTGCCTGCCTGCCTGCCTGCCTGCCTGCTGCCTTGTATTCAGATGGATTACCTTAATGGATAAATGGATGGTCAGCAAGTTAACAAGCATGCACCCAGCTCAATGGGACTTGTCAGGTACTAGAAAGATTCTAACCTCATCTCCCTACTGAGGACTTTCCTAAAGCAAACCCCAGGTTTTAGAATAGACTGAAACCACTCTTCGTCTAACCAGGGAGCTAAGAAGAACCAACCTTCACGACTCTGCTTCACAAACAGAATGTTTATCCCTTACACAGAATGTTGTAAAAATCTGCCAAACCTCAAAAATTATGTCAGTGCAATTTTATTAGCTATGCCTTTAAAATGATGGTTTACTAAGAAACTACATTAAAAAGAGAGCAAATTCTATTTACTTTCAATGCTGAAATATAAATAATGTAGTAGAGCTGCTAAAAATGCTGTCATAAGTATTAAATATAAGCATAATGCTAAAAGGCAAATATATTTTAAAAGTAAATTGAGGAGGGGTGGTTTAGAGAGATGGCTAAATGGTTAAGAGCTCCTGTTATTCTTATAGAAAACACAGGTTCAGCTCCCAGCATCCACGTAGCTGTTTGCAAGCTGCTATAACTTGTGTTCCAAGAGATTTAATACCCTCCTCTGACCCAGTTGGCACCAGACACACATATGGTGCATATATTTTCAGACAAAAACAATACACATAAAATAAAAATAAATATTTATTATAAAATAAATATATTTTTAAAATATTTTTAAAAGACATGGAGAATGTAATACATGTTCTAAAAAATTTTATATTTTTGAGTCCCTAGTAGTTAATAATATATTTTAGGCACTGTATATATAAACTAAGAAAGAAAAGACTAGTAAGAAAGAAACAAAAGAGACAAATAGCAGCAAGAAAAGCTAAAGAAAATGAAGAGTTGGGGTCTACGACTTAGAGCCCTCATCACAGAGCAGACCACCAAGCTGGTCAGGAAGATGCTGGATTAAATTAGGATTCACAAATGGGTGCAGCTGTGCCCAGGCTAAAGGTGATGCTGAGTCGATGACTGTGAGCCTAAGCTGAACTCCAGTGGGAGTAGAGATAGTGTCAAGAAAGACACTTGTGTCCTCTCTTTGGCTACCAAACTATACCCTTTTCTCCACTGGAGAATTATCGTGTTTAACAACATGCTGGAGTCTGGCTGAAGCAGAGGCATCCACTCTATACATATAAATTAATCTAGGGTTTAAAAACAAAAACCTCAGGACTAGAATGAGTGGGGATCTTACATAACACCAAAAGACTCTTTCAAAAGTGAGATCTTTAAATGCCCTCTTCTTCAGCTGAGACTTAAAGCAAAAAGTTTCTGTAAGAAAATGGAGGCCACCTGGCTGAGTGGTTAAGAGCCCGTGCCATTCTTATAGAGAACCCAGGTTTAGCTCCCGGCATCCATGTAGCTGGGAAGTACAAGTTCCTTCCCTAGGACTGTCCCATCACTTAATTCATATTATGTTCTAGCTTTTGTCTTGTTGATTTCTATGAATTATTAAGATCATCAAAGGCACAGTGGAGAAGAAATCACACACACACACACACACACACACACACACACACACACACGGTAGATATTAGACCTAAGTGCCCCATATCAAGCCTATCTATCAAAGCTAAGGAACAGTGGTAGCTGACAGAGGAGGAGAGTGAAGAGGTAAGCAGCCTTGTACAAAGACTGGATAAAGACATTCTAGGTGGAAGAAATGTACATACATTTAGGGAAAAAGTACAAAAATAAAATTTGGTCAGAACACTATTAGTTCCCAGGTATAACTGAAGAGGTGAAAGAGAGCTCCCATAAACTATTATAAACTACAGTCAGAAAATCAGTGGGAGCATTCTTTATTTTGCTTGACCAAAGTATTACGGATTAATATCTAACACATGGTGTATATTAAATAATTATACAGCTCTACAAATAATTATACAAGCTCTACAAGGTAGACTAATATGCAGCACACTGAAGCATTAAGCTTTTTCTCTTTATTACTCATTCAAAGGAAAACAGTTTATTCTAGGCTCTGACTACATTACATTGTACCCTGACCACCAAAATATTAACATTTTATATCAAATGTAAAACTTTCTATCAATACAGTTTACTACTATGAATAATTTTTAAAAGAAGCACCAGGTGAAGTACAGCTTCTGATTATTGTACTCATTGAGGTTAATGCTTACCTGAGCCCACATGGCCAGCATATTTGACAAGACATTTGCCAGTCTCTATGCTCCACAACAAAGCAGTGTGATCTACAAGATGAAGAAGTCATAACTTAGCCATCACTAATATTATAGTTCCTTTAAAAATACAGTAATACTCTAAAAATGGCAAGTCGCATCACCCCTAATAGTTATTTTATTTTTATTTAACGTGGATGGGCATTTTGCCTGCATGTATGCCTTTGTATGCAGTACCCTTGAAGAACAGAAGAGGGCACTGGATCCATTGGGGCTGGACTTCAAAGACAGTTGTGTGCTTCTGAGTGGGTGCTGGATCTCTCTCTGGAGGAACAGCCAGTGTTCTTAACCACTGAGTCATCTCTCCAGCCCCCAAATAGTTCCTGCAACTTTGATTCTACTATTTTGTACAATTCACTGACCTAAGAAAAGTCTCCAACACCAGAAAGGCACGAGGCTGTGGCTTGTCTTTGAAGCCACAGAACTGGAAATGGACAAAGGACAAAGGGACTTAGTTTCCTACTAAACCATTACATGGAGGCCATCATGTGTGCAACTGGCACACAGAAGCCATTTATACCACAGTTCCACTATTTTATCCAAGGATTAGAGCTTTCCAGAACATCTTGTAATTCTCAAAATCAATTAGTCTCCAAATTCAGCTCACTTATGTGAAGTAAAGACAGTTCCTTTGGACTTTATCCTTGAACAGGCACTAAGGCAGGGAAGAAAATTCTGAGAAGAAATAGTTGCCACTTATCCAAATGAAATTTCAGAAATATTATAAAAGTCACCCCCTCTTTTTTTTAACTAATACTTACAAACCATCCAAGATGTTTAAAGTACAAGAACAATTTCAAACAGGAAACGAAACTCTCAAACACTCTAACTAGATTTCTTGGGTTCTTTTACTTTTAAAAGTCAGAATCTAGTGAGAAAGTAATTTCTCACAAGCTAAAAGTCATTTTTAACAGCCAACCTTCATTTTTCATTTTAGCAATTTTATCTGAAGAGGTAGTATGCTAGTTAGACCAGTCTGAGTTTTCATAAACTATCGTGCTGGTGGTGAGACCTGTGACCCATGAAGAGCAAACTCCTTTGACAACACAACAGGATAGAGAAAAAGCATTTTTCAGTTGCATACATTGGTGGATGAAAACTGACAGAAAAGCTGCTCCCAAAACAGAAGCACCTTTGACATGAAGAAAAACAAAGAATCCAAAAACAACAACAACAACAAAAATCTAGTGTTTAAAAAATATCCCGCCATGTTGTACCTACCATCCAAATACTGATATCCTCACATAATACATACTTAGCTAAAACCAAGTATCCCCTTCCTCAAAAAACAGGAGTCCAGTCTTGGCTGTGACATCCACCCATAAGACTGCTACAAAGAAAGACTACAGGTCTCAGGAAAAAAAAATGGGTGCTCCCAAGGCAAAACAAAAGCTTTTCCTTTCCTTTTGCCTTCCATCCTCTTCATCTTGTTATCTGTTTGAGAGACAGTGTGACAAGATTTTATATCGTAGGCCATGTTGGCCTACAACTTGAGGTCCTCCTGCCTCTACCATGAGTGTTAGGACTCTGGCATATCTTGCTCCAAGTGGATCCAAAAGCTTGAGTTTTAAAACTCTTCCAGCACACTGTTGTTTCCAGGAACTGCTCTGCTACTGCCAACTCAAAGTCACTTCCATCAGCTATCAATCAAAGTCAGAGCTTAATAAGCCAGCTGCAACAGTGTCTGGCTCACCAGCAGATGCCGTCCCAAGAACAATAGGCTGTGTCCTTGCAACACTGACATCCCAGATGCCATCCCTGTGGCCAATATACTCCTTCACAAGCTGGCAGATGGCCCTGGATGTGGTAGTCTTAAAGCTGGAAACAATCTAAATTGAGAAGAAAAGAAGTACTTTTAAACACTTACTAAATTAAATTAAATTTCTTTAAGTTAAAAAAGGCAAACAGCAAAAAGACATCTTGCAAAATGTGTAAGTCACTTAATGGAATATTGTAAACACCACCAGAATATAATACAAGCATGAGCAGAACTGAGATGCCTCCAACAGTAGGACTGGTCTCACTCAGCTTGCTATCAGAGGCTTCAGAAACATTTCCCAACTCTACTAGTGGACAGAAGTCAGGTAGGTAGCATCTTACTGCAGAAGAAAGGCACAGGTGGGCCTTGCAAGACATTCATCCCCAAATCTCAATCACCAAACAAAGTTCCCCATCTTTAAAACATACACAAAGAGAAAGAGACAGTCAGAGAGAGACAGAAAGACAGACAGAGACATACACACACACACACACAGAAAGAGAGAGAGAGAGAGAGAGAGAGAGAGAGAGAGAGAGAGTCATAGAGACCAAGAGAGATAGTCAAAGAGGGAAAGTCAGAGAGAGACAGAGAGACAAAGACCAGACAGACAGACAGAGACAGACAGACCAACCTACTAACACTAAAGATGTTAGATGTGTGCTCACAAAAGAACTTCATTTTTCCCTGAATTTGATCATTTCACACCAACCACATATCAAAACAAAAAAAGCCCATGCTGTAAGAGGAATCGAAAGACCACACTTGTAACAGATGAGGAGGTTTGTTAAAGAGCGTTTATTGAACACTTGCTTGAAGCCATGGGCCACACTAGAGACAGCTATGAGGTACAAAGGCCTTTTAGAAGCTCATATTCTAATGGAAACAGACATGCGGTGATACAGATGAGGAACACACAGTAAGATACTGTCCCATTTAATGACATATAACAAACAATTCCCATTTCCCTTATAATGAAGAATATAAAGTGAGAAAGAAACTAAATGCAAAATTTTCTTTAAACTTTGTAGTTGTGAAGCTGCTCTCAGATAAATGAAAAAGCTTCAACTGTTAAGTAACTCAGAAAAAATATAAAGAATGATGATTCTATGAAATCAAGCAAAAAAACAAAATCAGAATTTAATGAATTCATACAGCTTGCTTTTAACAATAATTTTGCAGAGGCCAGGACATGTATATAAATTTACTCTTACATAAATATATGCAGATACAATCTGTTACATCAATTAGAAATGTGCTTTCAGATTATCCCCAACACAGTAAAGACAAAAATAGAAAACTCAATGAAGAGACTGACATTTATAAGTAATATAAATCAATTCTATTTAACTTGATTTAAACTTTACAGGAAACAGAAAAGGACTTGCTCAAACCTCAAACCTATCATTGTCATCTTACCTTTCTGAAAGCTAGTCTCCCTCCTAAAATCAACAAAAGCATCCCTCTATAATGTATAAGAGCTTCTGATTACAAAAACACTGAAATGCCGAACACTATTACATTTTAGGAGGAGAGAAGTCACAGACCACATAAAACGTGCCACCATCATAAGTTATGGTAAATAACATTTTCCAAGTCTCTCAACATTTCTAATATAAAGAACACTAGTATAAGGAACTACTGAGCCACATTTCTTACCTACCTTACCTATCCCATTCACAGGGTAGAATGGAAGAACACTATTTAGATACAGGGCAACATGATGCTCATAAATACTGTGGCATACCATCTCACACGCTACTTCCAAATGCTCATTATAAGAAAGAAAGAAAGAAAGAAAGAAAGAAAGAAAGAAAGAAAGAAAGAAAGAAAGAAAGAAAGAAAGAAAGAAAGAAAGAAAAGAAAAGAAAGACCATTGACTTAAGAAGCCAGGGCATGATGGAACACGCCTTTAATCCTAACAGTTATGAGGCAGAGGCAGGAGAATCTCTGAGTTCTAGGACAGCCTTATCTACATAGGCAGTTCCAGGACAGTCAGGACTATATAGAGAGACCCTGTCTCAATAAAAAACAGACAAACAAATAAACACTGACTTGGTCAAGATTACAAAGAGACCCAACAACACAACTGAATTACTAAAAGGAGCATTTGGACAGAACAACAGCAGAATAAACAATGATATGATATTTTCCCATAATCCTAAATCATTTTAACTAGAACACAGCCTAAAGCACTTTAAAAACAAATCAGAAAGGCCCTTTTCTACTACCAAAAAAAAAAAAAATACTTTCTAAAGAATATTTACAAACATTTCCACAGGTTGCTTTAAAGTCGTTTTTAGAGTAGATTGTCTCCCCCATCCCTCCCCATAAGCATTAGCAATCAGTCAGGAGCTGCCCAGGGGAGGGGAATCTCTGCAGGTTGACTTCATACACTTCTGTGCTCCCACTGTCTCACCAAACATGCTACTTGCCTTTCATGGCTCTGAGTCACAAGGAGGGCAAGTAATGAATCTAGATTGTAGCATGTTCTTGTTGCATTCGTGCTTAGCTTTAATACCAAGAATCCATGCTGTGGTACAAATCAGAATATATCGTTACCAAATTATCTCTTCAATGTGGATGTCTGTGTTTCATTATTTTTTAAGATGAGTACATACAGTGTACAAATTGCTGTAAAGTTCATAGAATTTGCTTCTGACATATTCTAATCCTAAGATGTCCGCCATTAAAAATTGTAGAACTCTAGTAAATTTTAAAGCAGAATACTATTGTGCATGCCCTTACCTTTGTCCAAACCTTGTTTTTTATTGCTCATGGTAAAAGACTGTTATATATAAGCATCTCTTCCTCTACTTCAGAAATAACCAGAGAGTTTTAAATCATAAGACCACACACTGTATACACAGAATTGTAAGCATCAGGATAATCTATTTAATTCAAGATAATGTAACAAAAAAATGAAGAACATAATTTTGCACTTCATTTTGAAGAAAAACTAAAGTTAATTACAAATTTCAAAAGTAAGATGAACTAGACATTACAACAAACAAAAATCCAATGAAACCAATTTATATTCCAGATGTTATCGAAGCACACAGTAGCAGAATGTCAACAATACTCATGTTCTCTCCAAAATAAAAATCAACAAGAACTTTTAAATAAGGAGAGCAGGCAGAAAAGCTAGACTTGCCCTCTTAACTGAAGTTTACCTCAGTGGTCCTGCCAAATAAATGACTGTCAGTCCAAGATAATGAATTGTAAAAATGAAAAGCTGATAATATTTATGTAATCATAGTACAAATTTCAATTTTCCCTCTCACATTTAACCGAAGGAATATACATTCGCCAGCTAGGAAATTGATTTATCTTTTATATATTTAAAATAATACCAATTTGGATATGTACAATATTACCTCAAAATACTATTATATAATAGCTTTCCAAGCAATTAACTCCTCACCACTTCAAGTCAGTCCTAGGCACTGTAAAGGAAAAGTCCTTGACCAACCTACCTGTCTCACAAGCACACCCTCACTTCCTTCTCACACTTAGAAAATAGAAAAATAATGAAAACGGAACTTTAGCCAGAGAGAACTTTCAGCCCACATATTTAGCCATTATTTATCTCTAAATCCATATACTTTTTTATCAAGACAATAAGCAATACAAAATATGTTGTTCTTCTAGTGACAAAATATTGCTAATGCACAATACATAGATCTCACTGAAGTTAGAATCTAAGTTAGCATTTAAGCATCTATATACTCTAGCCATTTGGCAATGGCTGTTTCTAGAAACCAGACATTTTCCTATTACACATCTCTAACTGGAAAATATGCAAGTTAAAGTACACATCTGCACACCGCAAGCACCACATGACAGGCTCCAGAGCCAGTGCCTTGCATACCTTGCTGGTGGAAGCCTTGTAGGTGGTCTTAAGCTTCTGAGAAAGCTGACTGGTGCTGTGACTGGCTGTGGAAGACAGAGAATCAACAGTCAAACACCCTCAAACTCAAGGAGCACAGCACTGCGTCGCGCAGCTATGTCTGAGGAAGACAGGGAAACCCCAAGACATGGGATACCAGCAGCACCAACAGGGAGCCATTTCTCACCTGACCTAGACATGAAGTATGTATTCCAAGTGTGGCTGAGAGCAGAGAGCCAGAGTCAGTGTCCCTCAGGAAATCCTAGTTTCCTTCCTAAGTAATCTACACGCAATACGTTATAAATATCTTACCTTTTGTTTTGAGTTGGCCCTTACTCAATTCTGCCCCATCGATCGCTTGTCCTTCACCAGCTAAACGTTCATTAAGAGTATCAATTTCTCTGCGCACTGAAATAAAAACATTTTTAAATGTAAAAATGTATTCATTACTTGTAAACTAAAATACATATGAATGTTGAATGGGGACTGTCAAAACAAAGACGTGAAGAATATTCTAAAAAGCAAGGTGAAAATTTATACTTTCTAAACACTCAAGCCATCATTCCACGAACAAAGTCAGGGCTGCAGATGCAGCTCAGTTGGCGGGGTGCTTACCCGGCACGCATGAAGACCTGGGTCTCATCACATACCATACAGACTAGCTGTGGACGCCTACAATCTCAGCACTTAGAAGGTGGACACAAGAAGATCAGAAGTTCAGGGTTATCCTCAGCTACATTTCAAATTCAAGGCCACTTTTGGCTACATGAGATCCAATTTTTAAAAATAAATAAATGAAAATCCACTCTTGTGACCCTGTGAAGATGTTACTCTCAGGGTCATAACCACACCACTTGCACACATCCAAATTCTTATTCAACACAGCTTCCTTTTTGCTAATTCCATGCATTTAAAAACATTCTGATACTGCCTAAGATTCAATAAAATATTTATAGATACCTGTGGATACTGCAACTGAGGAAAAAAACCATAGTCACAAAATGTAACTACTGGTACATGACTCCAGAAAAATCTTCACATGAGGATTATGTATAACAAAGATTTTAACATTCCAGAATGAAAAATTAATAGGAAATTCATGATTGAGAGTGTCAGGAGAAAGAAATATAAAAATGGGCCATTAAAAAGAACACAGTAACTGAAGATACAGAAAACTATGATCCTCCTTGCTACCAGAGGACCTAGGGAATATCCTCAGGCATCCTCACCATGAAACTGAGAAAAGACTTGTCCAGGCAAGTAACTGGTCTCAAAGCACCAAGTCCTAACCTGGCACAACTAGGACCTAATTTAAACACGTGTCCACCCAGATCTAGGGCCTACATGCTTGCCACAACACCATGAAGCCGCTTGGGACGGTAGGAAACTTGTAACTAAAGTTTAAAACAAGTCAAGGTCAGGAACAAGCTAAGGACAAAGGCTCTATCCAACACCCAGACCAAGCAACAAGGACTTTATCTTATGGGCACCAAGATGCTACAAAACTCCTAAATACTAGACAACATGAAGTCAAAGCACCTGCCAACATTAGTAATTTTTAAAGATTTAATTTTAACTTGGAGGATGGGGTGCTTTGTGACAAGAATATCTTAAATCACAATGAAAACACCAAAAGTATTTTAGTTGTTAAAACTCTGATACTTAAAAAACTCCCTGAAATCAGATGTTATACATTGTACTTCTTTTGTAACAAAGTTGGGATCTTTGTTGTTCTTCTAAGTTCTCAAGATAAAGGTAATGTGGAGAACCCAATATTAAAACATTGTATTTTCCAAGAGCAAATTGTGAATGACATAAGACTGCATTTACTTCATGACTGATCCAACCATAGAAATTAAAAGGTGCAAAACAGCTTACAATTTAACTGCTGCTTATTAGTATCCATGCAATTCTTAGGGTAAAGAAAGCACAAAGTTCCATGATAGTTCACTGAAATGGTAGACAAGTTCTAAACACTCCCTGTGAAAACTACCCAATAACAGAATAAGGAACAAAAGACATTAACTTCCTAGTGGAGAAGCATTAACACATCTGATCTCATATAAAACTGGAAGAAAGACTACTCATGCTAAAAAAAATATTAATAACTAGAAGAACTCAAAGCAGAAAAACAAACAAACAAACAAAAAAATGTTTTCCTTTAAATAATATGATGGGCCAAAGGGTTATATACATTTTCTTTTTTTAAAGCACATATTGGAGCTGGGCATGGTGGCGCATGCCTTTAATCCCAGCACTCGGGAGGCAGAGGCGGGTGGATTTCTGAGTTTGAGGCCAGCCTGGTCTACAAAGTGAGTTCCAGGACAGCCAGAGCTATACAGAGAAACCCTGTCTCGAAAAAAACAAACAAATAAATAAAAAAGCACATATAGGAATGTATTTAAAAAAAAAAAAAAAGGTGCTGGCGAGATGGCTCAGCGGTTAAGAGCACTGACTGCTCTTCCCAGAGGTCCTGAGTTCAAATCCTAGCAACCACATGGTGGCTCACAACCATCTGTAATGAGATCTGATGCCCTCTCTTCTGGTGGGTCTGAAGACAGATACGGTGTACTTACATATAATAAATAAATTAATTAAAAAAAAAAAAACTAAAGTGAAGCTATTTTAAAATTCTTTTGATTTACCTCTAACATGTTTTTGGAAATTTTCAAGAGAGGATGTATTAAAGTTTATTTAATTTATGGTATGTTTGGTATATAAAAAAATGAAATGTATTCATTTTGTATAAAACTTCAATTCTGGTTGTTTGATCTGACAAATCCTCAAAGACTCTCAGGGCCCAGCCCTATGATGCTTGTTAACACGTTACCCTCTAAGTTCAGGGGTTCTGCAGGTAGGGGGTTACCCTGGAGTATATAGGGGCTCAATCAAGTCACATATTCTCAGTACTAGAACAGACAGAAAGGCAAGTCAGAGAGGAAACAAAAGGAACCATCACTTCACCAAAGGAGATGGGCACATGAGCCAAAGGCAGCCCAAAGGGGCCAGTCCTAAAGGCACAATTAATGCACTCCGTCACCGTACAAAAGAAGCAGGAAATGTTTGTCCCTGGAGGGGCCAGAAAGGAACGCAACTCTGCCAGGATTCAACATCATTCTGACAAGAATCATACTAGGCCCACAGAACTCTAAGGGTTTTTTTTATATTACTTTATTTGTAAGGGTGTTCTTCCTGCATGTATGTCCATATACTACACAAATGTCTGATATCCTCTGAGGTCAGAAGAGGGCATTGGATCTCCTGAATTCGAAATTACAAACAGTGTGAGAAGTCGTGTCGATTCTGAGAACTGAACCCAGGACTTCTAAAGAGCAGCCAATGTTCTTAACAGCTGAACCACTGCTCCAGCCCAATAATATGATTAAGTCAGCAGGTTTAACAACAGAACAGAAAGTGAATAGAGTGATGACTCTCAACCCACAAATATTGTTCTCCAAGACTTCTATGGATAGATAACAATTTTTTAAAATACATTAAGATGGAGATACTCACATTCTAAGTTTTCGATGTAAAGATTTTCAAATTCTCTTTCTATCTGGCCAAACAATTCCAGCAGTGTACTACGAACTGAGGATGGCAGTTTAGAATCCTGTACGAGAAATATTTTTTGTTTAAAATAAATGAATAAATCAACTTAATATCAGGCAACAATATATTTTTTCAAAGTGAATTATCATTTATCTTAAACTCTTTACAATATCATATATTTATTTCTTATACATATAAAGGTTTCTAGAGTTTAAAATTTAGCTAGGGATGTAGCTCAGTGAGAACATGTACTTATTAATAGGGGTTCAATCCCCAAGACTCAAAAAAATCTAAGATTCAGCCAGACGTGGTGGTGCACACCTTTAATCCCAGCACTTGGGAGGCAGAAGCAGGTGGATCTCTGAGTTCGAGGCCAGCCTGGTCTACAGAGTGAGTTCCAGGACAGCCAGGGCTACACAGAGAAACCCTGTCTCGAAAAAAACAAAAAAAAACAAAAAAAAAAAAAAAATCTAAGATTCAAGTTTCTACAAAGGAAACATTTATTAAAATGTATTCCCAAAAGAATAAAAGATTTAAGAGCACAAAATAACAAGTTTTCTTTTACACATGTGAATATAGCTCTCTGAAGAAGCCATATATGGCTGCAGATCTTAAAGACTAACTGAAAACCTTAACTGTGGAAATAGAATGTTTCAGACTGAGAACCCAAATGATCTGGAGCTGCCTCCCGTTCTTTTTACAGCTATTTACTATCAATCTCTGTGTCTAGCTAACAACCTGACTGCTAAGTAATCCTTTTAGAGTACACTGTTAAGCTGCACACACTTCAAGCATTCACCAACCCTACAGTTAAGACTGTCAGAACATCCAAAACCTATAGCAAAGACTCCTGCTTTGCTGTAGCTGGTCTACCAGATATTCGAAGAATACATGCAGGTTAGTGCACTGATGTATGACATTCTTCTGTTATTTGACTACAAAAGGCCTATACCCTCTTCTACAACAGAATGTGTTATACAGTGGAATATTATCTGTGTTCTCTGGCCTTGGTCACACATACTAGACTCAGAGATTTTTCTTCAATGGGAAAAAATTTACTCTATTTTGCACTGACATAGAGGAAACATGAGTTTATTCAAAAATTTCCAAATTTGTAGAGAAACAAGGCTATTCCCAAGAGAGAAGCTATGTTACAAATAGCCTTTAGACATGCTATTAAAAACAACAGAGCCAGGCGTGGTGGCGCACGCCTTTAATCCCAGCACTCAGGAGGCAGAGACAGGCGGATTTCTGAGTTCGAGGCCAGCCTGGTCTACAAAGTGAGTTCCAGGACAGCCAGGGCTATACAGAGAAACCCTGTCTCGAAGAAAAAAAACAAAAAACAAACAAACAAACAGGTATTTCAATTAATTATTTCAATGAACTGTATACACTGAGAGAGAGATGTACCTCACCACCTAATTAGATCCCCTGTGCTTCAGCCAAAACAAACTAGAGAGCTTCCTATAACTCTATAACTAAGACATCATAAAGCTGGGGGGGGGGGGGAATCTTGCCTACCTACAATAGGACAAAATGTCTAGTAGTTTAGTCAACATACAAAGTAGGTACCTGTACTGGCTAGGTTTGTGTCAACTTGACACAGCTGGAATTATCACAGAAAAAGGAGTTTCAGTTGGGGAAATGCCTCCATGAGATCTAGCTGTGAGGCATTTTCTCAATTAGTGATCAAGGGCCCCTTGTGGGTGGGACCATCTCTGGGCTGGCAGTCTTGGGTTCTATAAGAGAGCAGGCTGAGCAAGCCAGG
>LR753354.1:258919-280339 GCA_902729485.2 Mus minutoides | reverse complement strand
ACCCATCTGGGCCAGTCTTCATGCCTTTGCACATCTCCGCTCCCACTTGCATACTCTAAAGCAAAGTAAAAGCGACAGGAAGTAGCAACAATTCCAACATATTTCCAAATTAAATATATGAACACTTCCAAGACACCAAGTAAGCTCACAAAATAATTTACTTTTCCCAAACACTAAATAAATAGTAAGCTAAATGATATGCCTAGGAATTCTACGCTACTCTCCACAAGGGCACTATCTACATAATAATTAGTATGTGTACCCCACCCCTCCCCAGCAAAAAAAGCATATTTCAAAAATAAAAATCTCAAATACTCCCATACTAATATTCCAATATTTAAGTAACATCAGTATAATCTCCAAGTGATTTTTCAAGTTTATATACAGCACCAATTATTGACCTTATAAATTGCAAATTTAAAAAGTATTCATATGGGGGCTGGAGAGATGGCTCAGTGGTTAAGAGCACTGACTGCTCTTCCAGAGGTCCTGAGTTCAATTCCAAGCAACCAGATGGTGGCTCACAGCCATCTGTAATGGATACTCTCTTCTGGTGTGTCTGAGGACAGCTACAGTGTATTCATATACATAAAATAAGTAAATCGTTTTTTTACAAAGTATTCATATATACAATATTTATTAAATTCCACCTCAAGGGTTGGAGAGATGACTCAGCGGTTAAAAGCACTGACTGCTCTTCCAGAGGTCCTGAGTTCAATTCCAAGCAACTATATGGTAGTTCATAACCATCTGTAATGAGATCTGATGCCCTCTTCTGGTGTGTCTGAAGAAAGCAATGGTATACTCATATACAATAAATAAATAAATACATAAATACATAAATACATAAATACATAAATAAATAGATAAAATTCCACCTCAAGTTCACTTCTTAAAACTATAAGTTTCAGGAAAAAGTAAATTTCCACAATTTGAGTTTTTCAATAATTATGTATTCCCACATAAATTCATAAACCACTTAATATATATACATGCTAGCTTAAACTATGAATCTGGTAGAAATGGCAATCTTAACATCCCTCTAAAAAACTTCACATTTACAACTTAAAGACACAGAACATTAACCTAATATAGTACCATGGAGATTAACCTTCACCTTCTTTTTGATACTGTTCCCAATTAACCAAGAGAGCACTGCTACACTGTGACTAAACGACTACTCCTGTAAAGCAAGACTCCTTCCATTCAGCACCTCTACTCTCCCAAAGCAGTCCACTGAGACCCACCATGCCAGCTGCATCGTCAAACACTAACACTCGCTTCCCTCCTGTAAAGGTTCACCCCGGCCACTCACAGATCATGCTGTTGGTTCCAGTTCAAATAACTACACTCAATAAACAATAAGCACTATCTATCTGACGTGGGAAACTCAGAACCCTAAGAGCAGCACCCAGGTCTGCCTTGCTTGGGTGAAAAGAGTTGTGAATCACCTTGTAACAGTTACTGTGAGCTACACTTATCCCCTTATACTACATCACAATGGAAGACAACACTAAAAACAAATTCACTTCATGTGAGAAGTCAGTCTAGAATATTCCACAAACAAAGTAGAATTTTCACCGGTATAAATATAAGTAAATCAAAAAACTTTTAAGAACCATCTTAGGTTGTTTATCTATACTGTCCACTTAGTAGTCACCAGCTACATATGACTATTTAAATTTCAATGTAATTGTGTTTGTTTAGTCTACATTTTAAATCCTAAGTCACCAACCATGTTTAAGTGACTACATGTTATAGCCACCTTGTGGCACCTTTATCAAAAATGAAAATACTTACACCATCACAGAAATCCTACCACGCAGTTGTAGTTTTTCTCTCTCAAATGGATTAATTGTGCCCCAAACCTGAATGCCCCTGAATGTAAGTATATTAAAAATCAAGATCTTTACTGAAGTGACCAGTAAAATGCAGTCATAATGGTGATCCTAGTTGATTATGACTGCTGGTGTTCTTATAAGAGTTAAGGGAGGGGCTGGCGAGATGGCTCAGCGGTTAAGAGCACTGACTGCTCTTCAGAAGGTCCTGAGTTCAAATCCCAGAAACCACATGGTGGCTCACAACCATCCGTAATGAGATCTGATGCCCTCTTCTGGTGTGTCTGAAGACAACTACAGTGTACTTACATATAACAATAAATAAATCTTAAAAAAAAAAAAGACCATGAGGATGCACGAGGTGGCAGTCGTAAGCTACAGGTGAGGCTATCCATCACTAGTTAAAATATAACTTTTTGTATAAAGTACACAGGGCAGAGTTGAGCTTCTAAATGCAAAGTTCTACAACTATAGAGTCAACCAACTGTAGATGAGAAACATTTAGGCAAAAGCAAGATAACACACAGCATGCCTGTAATCCCAAGGCATGAGCAACTGTGACAAAGGATTCCAAGCCCAAGTTCAAAGTCAGACTGGCCTATGTATATAACAAGACCCTCTCTCAAAACAGGGGAAAAAATGATTTTGTGTGTGTGTGTGTGTGTGTGTGTATGTGTGTGTGTCCCCGTACTGTGAGTTAAAAAAAAAAAAAGAAGAACCTGTAAAAAGTAGCCTGCACTGAATAAGTAGTGGCACCCTCTCTTCATTATTTCCTAAAGACAGTGTTATTTTCCCAGCATCCACACCGCATCAACTCCATGGCAGCCCATAATCCTTTTAGTTTTTTAGGTAAGCACTACTGCCAATGGTATTAAAATATTGGATATATGATTTATATACAAAAAGTCACATGCAGGAAGGTCTTATGTGGTTCTAATATCCAACGTTCGCTGGGCAGTGGTGGCGCACGCCTTGAATCCCAGCACTTGGGAGGCAGAGGCAGGAAGATTTCTGAGTTCCAGGACAGTCTGGTCTACAGAGTGAGTTCCAAGACAACCAGGGCTACACAGAGAAACCCTGTGTGAAAAAAATAAAATAAAATAAAATAAAATAAAATAAAATAAAAAAGATTCAATGTTCATAAAGGTCAATATCTTATATTCAAGTCTTTCTATCCTACAGCACTATGGCTGATACAGTCTAATGTGAAAACAATGCTTACAAAAGTATAAATGTATTCTTTTATAGGTATCTATATATGATGATTTTAATAAAGCCTACTTTATCTAGATTTCACAATAATACTCTTCAAAATTCCTACCTTTTTGACATCTATACTAGAAAAGTATGAGCAAAACTTAACATTCTTAGCCATGTATCAGTATACTTATCAAAGGACGGTATACTCACTATATACAGCAGAGACAAGGACAAAGGCAAGTCACTTCAGAAGCAGAAAGAGCACCAAAATTTTAATTCTCTCCTTTTCTTTAGAGCATTAGGAACAAAAACCTGGCTGGAAAAATCTAGCCAACTAACCTGTACAAAGAGTAAATTGAGTCCTTATTGTAATTATCATACCATATCTTTTTGTTTTAAATATATTAACCTTAGCCAAGCATGGTGGCACATGACTTTAATTACAGCACTTGGGAGGCAGGAGCAGGTGGATCTCTATGAGTTCGAGGCCAGCCTGGTCTACATACCAAGTTCCATGACAGGACTACATAGAGAGATCCTGTGCTCTGCCTGTCAGTGTGAGCCTTTCTTTGGCTTTCGAGAACTACATGCATTAGCTTATTTCCATCACACTTGAAACATGACAGTCATCTTTCCACAGTGGGAGCTGACCGATGCTGACTTACTTGTCCTTCTAACATTTCTCGTGGCAGTCCAGTCCTCTCTTGTTCTGAGCTGTTAGTTCTTCGTATAGAAAGGCTATGAGATTTGCGCTTTTGTTTTGCTTGCCGAGCAGTTGAACAACTTCCGCTTTCTGTGGGCATTACTTCTAGAAGGTAGTGTCCTGGTCACTCCTGCAATACGCTAAATAACAGCAGGGAAAACAAGTACTTCATTTCTGATACAGCAAATTCAAATAATCAGCAGACAAGATAAGGATTTCTTACTCAAGTTAGAGTACACGAAACAATACAGAACTCAAGTGTTAAGGTCAATTACAGTGATTCTTATTTAAATCTTTCTCAAAACTGTTTAGCTATTCTAGTTCCTTAATCTAACCTTCTAATTTCCAAGTCTATCTAAACCAGTGGGATTTTTTTCAATCTCAAAAATTGCTGCTTTGTGGGTTAGAGAGATTACTTAGTGGTTAAGAACCTGAGACTTTAATTCCCCACACCCATGAGGTGCCTCACAGTTGCAGAGGATCTGAGGCCTTCTGCCTCCACCCACAGCAAGCACACATATTGTACAGACACACATGAAAGCAAACCACCCATACAAGTAAAACTTTTTTTTTAATTCTTGTTGTAACCTTAAAAATAATTTTTGCAGGCTGGTGAGATGGCTCAGCGGGTAAGAGCACCCGACTGCTCTTCCAAAGGTGATAAGTTCAAATCCCAGCATCCACATGGTGGCTCACAACCATCCGTAACGAGATCTGGCGCCCTCTTCTGGAGTTTCTGAGGACAGCTACAGTGTACTTACATAGAATAAATAAAATAAATCTTTAAAAAATAATAATAATAATAATTTTTGCTAAATCTGTTGATTTGGGGTTTCAAAGCGATAAGATATTTAATCTTTCATCAGTTTCCAGTTTAGTGCTAAATGAACAACCCAATTCACTACAAATCTTTTTTTATAGTTTTTAAACATTTTAAACACTATTTTCCTTTGTTTTCATATGTTAACTGCTAATATACAAAAATATAAAAGAGTACTGTGTATTGAGCTTATATCTTGCATTCTAACTGAATTTCTTTATAAATTTTAGAAAAAAAAATTCTGTAGATTATTTTGTCGTGTTTTTATGTAAATTACTGTTCTACCTGAAAGAATGAGGACATTTCTTTCTTTTTGCTTTGCAGGTCTTATTTCCTTACACTTTTGGCTATAGACATTTTAAAATTTCGAGGTAAGAATGCCTTCACCCCTGAGAATAAAGCTAGCTGTGGGTTTTCTATAGCTATTTACCCAGTTGATATTTCTTTCTCGTGTGTTTTCTACCAGCTTATTTCACAAGTAAGTCCTGAATTGTCAGGCTTTTTCTGTACCAATTACGATGAGGCCATGGATTTTCTTTGTTGACCTACACAGGGTTTAATTACATGGATTATTTCAAATATAGATCAACATTGACACCCATGGAAATTCACTCTCCTATCTCTACTTTCTTGTAGATCACCTAAACATGTTTAGATTTTTATACTGGGGACGGGGAGGTGGCTTGGCAGGTAAAATCCACATAAGGCTGACAACTCAAGATCATTCCCTTGAACTCACATTTAAAAAAAAAAAAAGAGAGAAGAAACAGAATGCTGTAATCCTGTGGCCCAGATCTATAATATATACCCAAGAGCTGTAGAGTTGGACCATACAATACTATTTATAAAACATATTTAGCTTTTTGAGGACTCTCCCACTGGTTTAGATAGTGAATGAACTGGCTTATATTCCCACCAACAGTGTACAGATCCCTCTTTTCTCTACATCCTAAAGAGCATGTGGTTGGCTGAGTTGTTTTTAATTGTTATTTCATTTTGTTTTGGTTTGGTTTTTTCATAAAGATAGATGTACTAAGAGCCGGGCGTGGTGGCGCATGCCTTTAATCCCAGCACTTGGGAGGCAGAGGCAGGTGGATTTCTGAGTTCAAGACCAGCTTGGTCTACAAAGTGAGTTCCAGGACAGCCAGGGCTATACAGAGGAACCCTGTCTTGAAAAAACCAAAAAAAAAAAAAAAGATAGGTGTACTAGTTGATACAACTTGACACAAATCTAGACATGTCTGGGAAGAAGAACTCTTAATTGAGAGTAAGCCTCCACAGACTGATGTAGCAGTCCCCAGCCCACTGTGGGAGGTACCATCTCTGGGTTGTATAAGAAAGCAAAGGAGGCTGAGCAATGCAAGGGGAATAGGCCAGTAACCTGCTCTCCTCCACAATCGCTGCTTTAGCTCCAGCTCCAGATTCTTCCCTGGAGTCCCTGCTTTGGAACGGACTCTAAGTCAATAATATATCCTTTTCTCCCAGCATTGCTTTTAGTCTTGATACTTATCACAGCAATAGAAAGCCAACTAAGAGGCAGGCGGTGGAAGCACACACCTTTAACACCAACACCTTGAAGACAGAGGCAGGGAGATCTCCCAGTCGGAGGCCAGCCTAGTCTACAGATCAAGTTGCAGGACAGCCAGAGCTACACGAACAGTTTCAAAAAAAAAAAAGAATGAAGGAGAAATTAGAAGAAAGAAGAAAGCCAACAATATGCATTCTAACTGGGTGAAACAAAATCTCAATCTACTTTGGATTTATAGTTCACTGATAGATAAAGACGTTGAACATCAGCCATTTGTAGTTCTTCATTTGAAAAGTATTTGTTGAGGGCTGGAGAGATGGTTCAACAAGTAAGAGCACTGGCTGCTCTTCCAGAGGACCAGGGTTCAATCAATGCCCAGCAACATGGCAGCTCACAACTGCCTGTAACTCCAGTTCCAGGAGAACTGACACTCTCATACAGACATATATGTAAGCAAAACACCGATGTACATAACATTTTTGAAAGATAGAGTAAAAATTATCTTTAAAAAAAGTATGTGTTCAACTTGTTTTCTCATTTATTGACTGTACTGATTGGGTTGGTTGTTTTGGTATCTAATTTTTTAAAATTCTCTATGTTCTGAATATTACCTTTTGTTAGATGAATAGGTAGATATCCATTGCCATTCTAAATGGTGTATCTTCACTCTGCTGTTTCTTTTGCTATGAAGCACCCTTTAATTACTGAAGCATCCTTTAATTATCTGTCAACCCTTGCTGTTATTTCCAAAACAACTGAAAAGTCCTGATGGGACAGCTCTTGACTATGACTATATCTTCAACTGTTTTCCTCTGGCAGTTTCAAATTTCCATCTTCCATGAAGATCTTGAATTCATTTGAGTATATTTTGACAGGGTAGAAGGTTCTAATTTCAATCTTCTACATGTGGATAGTTTTCCCACCATAAAAATATGTTTTCGACACCTGTCAAAATTCAGATGTCTGTAGTTGCATGATTTTATATCTAGATCTTAAAAGTTTTAAGATGGTAAATTATAATTCCTGTCAATAATTCTAATCAGTGTCATATCTGTGCTAGCATTTTTTAAAATCTCTCTCTCTCTCTCTCTCTCTCTCTCTCTCTTTCTCTCTCATTTGAGATTTTCCTGGTTCTTCATTCAACAACTGATTTTTAATTGAAACTCTGACCTTTTGGACATAATGCTATTAGTCTTGGGAACTGTTACAGTAGGCCTTTCCTAGAACTGCTTTGACAAACAGGAGTATTGCTTACTGCTGCCAGAAGAATACAGAAGGCAAAACCTGAATTAAGGCTCCCTCCCTGTTCATGTGCCATCCCTCCCATGAGGAAGACTCCTAGTTACTTCTGAGTGGTAGCACAATAATTCATCCTCCTCTTTGGCTCTTGCTCCAATTGCCATGGCTGAGGATGCTCATTACTGTCCCCCACAATTTCCTCGCCACTACAGAGGGATAGCCCCTTTTGATTTTACCTGTGTGTATGCCTGTGTGCAACATGTATGCCTAGTGCCCACAGAGGCCAAAAGAGGGCATTTGATTCACTGGAGCTGGAGTTACAGATGGTTGTGAGCCACCATGTAGCTGCTAGAAATCAAACTACCATCCTCTGGAAGCAACATGTGCTCTGAACTGCTGAGTCATCACTTTTGCCATGGACAGAGATCAAGTTGATTTCTTTTTCTTCTGTTTTGTATTTTCTTTGCCTGAGCCCTTTGCTGTCCCTAGGTTGCAGACTTCTACAACATCAAAGTAAGAACATGTAACGGAAAAGAAAATTAAATTGTACCTAACGTTTCAGATCCCAGGGACTTAGCCAGTCAGTCTATTTACCTTTCTCCATCTTTCAATCTTCCATTCATTTTATGTATAATGTCCAGTGCTCCTAACTGTACTTCATTTTTTCTCTATGGGAAATTTTTTTGTTAGTTTTCCCCAACCCTTTTTTCCCAAAAGCAGTGTTTTTATTTCCAGAGCTCTAACCTCATCAGTGGTAGGAAAGTAGGAAAGATCTTTTATCATTCCAGGGGCCTCTAAGCTGGTATGTTATTAGTAAACATGGGCATGCAACATGCTGGGTTTGGTAAACTAATGACAATATTTAGTCTCTCTATAGAAGAGCAAGAGGTGTCAACCAACCTTTGCTTCCATAAGAATCCTGGATTTAGGACTTTCACCTACAATTTCTACTTCTGGTGGTTTGGAAACAACTGACAGAACAGTAGACAAGAAAGAAAATGCAGTTTCCACCATGTAGTCAAACATCCAATTAAAGTTCTTCACTTATTCAAGAAAACTGGCTGACTCTGTTTCTTTAACTGCTACTGCAGTAGCTTTAGATCCACAGTCAGAATGTGCAAGATCCCACTCATTATCTGAGGGCCTACTCTTCATCTATTCCAATTAAAGGAGACATCAAAGTGCTCTCCTCTTAGCATCCTGTGTGCAGCTCTTCTGCACAGTATGGACAGTGTATTTCAATTGCTGCCTCATATTTGCTGTAACTAGGACATGTTGTCAGCTGTCACCTCAAGCATCAGAGGCATCTAGTTGTTTTGAACAAATGAGTCACGGTTGGAACCCAATAACTTGTCAGGTGCTTTTTTTCCATATGACATTTACTAGCGTCTTTTCTTCTAACAGCCACTGATATTAAGGTTAATAGCCTGAAAAGCAGACTATACCTAGGAAAGCTAGCCCCCAGGTTAAACAAAATGGTAATGTGGAAGCCAAAACCAGCACTGGACCTCCAGACATGTCTGGTAGGTCCACAACTTCAAACTCGGTCTTTGTACCTGTAGCTCCTACACTAGGAACACCAGCTCCTCAGGTAGTTGTAATCCTTCTCCGTGACAACATCCTCATCTTTACTTTTGCCTCTATATTTACAACCTCTAACCTCTACCTTTTCCCCCCAGCAATCTGTACTGGTCCTATGCCTGCTGACTTAACTGAACTAAATACAGAGGACATTAACGAGACACAGATTTGATTGTATCTGTGAGAGAAAATTAGAGAGTGGAGAAGAAGACACACATCTTAGCTCTGTTCACTACCACCTCTTGGGCTTGGGTCCATCCAGGACTCAATGAGAGGGAAGGAGAAAGCTAGCAGAGCACCAACTCTGTGCTTCCTGACTGGCGCCATGGACGGAGCACTCCCAACAACAGGTCTCTATGGGCTGCACTCCTCTCAACTATGAACAAAAACAAGCCTCCCCTGCTTAAGTTGCTTTGTGTTAGAAAGTTGGCTCGGTGATAAGAAAAGTAACTACTCCAGCTCCTATTATCATTTCCTTCCATTCACACTACATCAAAAAATGGAAGTATATTAAGGCTTCTGTGCTGGTTTAAATATGCTTGGTTGAGGGAGTGGCACTATTAGGAAGTGTGGCCTGTTGGAGTGGATGTGGCCTTGTTAGAGGAAGTGTGTCACTGTGCAGGTGGGCTTTGAAGACCTCCTCCAGCTGGGCGTGGTGGCGCACGCCTTTAATCCCAGCGCTCGGGAGGCAGAGGTAGGCGGATTTCTGAGTTCGAGGCCAGCCTGGTCTACAAAGTGAGTTCCAGGACA
Source organism: Mus minutoides (assembly GCA_902729485.2). Taxonomy (NCBI): domain Eukaryota; kingdom Metazoa; phylum Chordata; class Mammalia; order Rodentia; family Muridae; genus Mus; species Mus minutoides. The sequence goes on along the minus strand of LR753354.1, from coordinate 270,680 downwards.
GCCAGGGCTATACAGAGAAACCCTGTCTCGAAAAACCAAAACAAACAAAAAAAAGAAGACCTCCTCCTAGATGCCTAGAGACAGTCTTCTCTTGTTTGACTTCGGAACAAGATGTAGAACTCTCAGCTCCTCCAGCACCATGCCTACCTGGACACTGCCATGCTCCCGCCTTGAGGAAAATGGACTGAGCCTCTGAACCTGTAAGCCAGTTCCAATGAAATGCCCTTCATAAGAGTTGCCTTGGTCATGGTGTCTCTTCACAGCAATGGAAACACTTCACTAAGACAGCTGCCAAACCATGTACTAACATGTACTAACCATGTATTAACAAAAAGGTAATTAGAGAGAAAGTGGCAGGAGGATCAAAACTCAAATCCAGCCTTGGCTGAAAAGGGAGTTCAAGGCCATCCTGGGTTACCTGAAACCCTGTCTCAAAAAATGAAAAGATGACTCAGAGGCTAAGAACCTATGCTGCTCTACCAGAGGATCCAAGTTCACTGTAGGAACAGTCAGGTGACTCACCACCACGTGCAACCCTAGAGTAATCGAGACCCTCCTAGTGTTGCAAACCTTTAATACAGTTCTTTATGTTGTGTGACCCCTAACCATAAGATTACTTTCATTGCTTCCTCATAACTGTAAGTTTGCTACTGTTATGAATCATAATGTAAATATCTTTGTTTTCCAATAATCTTAGGCAACCCCTGCGAAGGTCACAACCCACAAATTGAGAATCTGATTTCCTCTCTGGCTTCTGTGGCCACTGCACTCAGATGGCACTCATGCAGATACAATTAATTAAATGTTTGAATTACTAAAAAAAAAAAAAAAAAAAAAAAAAATCAGAAGTTTGGGGTTTGTGATCCTAGCAAGAAGGTACACAAGGTAGTAATCACTTGTAAAAGAAATACTCAAGAGGTATACACAGAGCCCAAGCGAGCCAAGTGAAAACACAAAGAACAGAAAGCAAAGGGGAGAAAGTCGATGTGGGTAGACCTAAGGTTGAAAACTACCAGACTGTTGCTTATGAGACTGAAATTGATCCAGAAATACAGAGGCACTGATCTTCACACAACCACTGTGAGGGAGGATTTTCAAGTTCAATTCATAGTCTGACAGTATTTTACAAACTAGACAGTATTAAAAAAGGTAACTGAAAAGAGAAAGAAAACTTTTTCACTCTGAAAATAAACTAGGTCTACCTGGGCATAATGGTGCATGCCTTTAATCCCAACACTGGGGGCAAGAAGCAGGTGGGTAGAAGCAGATGGATCTCTGAGTTCAAGGCCAGTCTAATCTGGTCTAAATAGAAAATCCCAGGAAAGGACAGCCAAAGCTTCACAGAGAGGAAATGTCTCAGAAAAAAAAGAGAAAATAGGTCTGGGGTGGGATGTAGCTCAATGGGAAGGAGGCTGATTGCTACGCATAGCTGAGACTTTGAGTTTCATCACCAGCATCACACCAAAAAAAAAAAAATTTTTTTTATTAAGTTACTTTTACTATGCACTAATTCACCTATATATGTTTTTAAAAAGAAAGAAATCTTAAGCTCCAAAAGGTAATTACTTTCTTTCAAAACACTCACATCAATTCACCCAATTCAATAAGACAGATTAGTACATTTAGTAAAGCTACAATATAGTTTCCTCCTGAACTCTTAACTGATTGGCCTGTCAAACTCATTTGTCCTTATTACATGCTGTCATGGGCATATCCTCTTCTCTGCTGTTTGTAAACAAGGCAGAACAATACATGTCCAGCTTCAGTGCAACATACTTAACAAATGACTAAAATCTCTACACACAGTTAATATACCAAATTCACCACCTTGGCAAATGGTATAACATTAAACAGCACCAATGAACACTTCGCTTTCTCTCTTTGCAAGGCTCTTTTTAGTATGTCTGATCAATAGTAAGGTGTTACTACCTACAGCATCAGATTTTTATTAAGTACCTACAACCAAACAGGGAGCCTGCTGAAGCAGTTTTTACAAGCAGTACAACAAACTCTTAATTTATGCTTTTACTTGAAATAATATAAAACATTACTTGCCATTTCATACCCTGGAGGAAGAATTTTAATTTTCTTTCAACGAGAAAAAAAATGGTTTATTTCAAAATAAACACCCGGTTTATTCCAAAAATGTTAGTTAGTTATACATTAAAAAAAATGGTTATATAGCCGGGCGGTGGTGGCGCACGCCTTTAATCCCAGCACTTGGGAGGCAGAGGCAGGTGGATTTCTGAGTTCGAGGCCAGCCTGGTCTACAGAGTGAGTTCCAGGACAGCCAGGGCTACACAGAGAAACCCTGTCTCGAAAAACCAAAAAAAAAAAAAAAAAAGGTTATATAATTTGCAGATGGTAGTATAAACTATAAAATGTCACTAAATATCCAAAAGCTCAATAAAGGTATTAATATTATTAATATTTTAAGTGTTTACTGTAATAGTACTTTTAAAATTAACTTCTAGAGGGCTGAAACACCAATGCACTATCTAACCAGTAACAGAAGAGAGAGTGGTCGCTACACACAACCTTGGAAATCTGTCACCAGAATTCAGTTACTTAAATTTTTCTGTCACTGGTGAGTTGAAGGCACACAAATCTAAGAATGACACTGAGCTGACAGGCAGCAAGAATTAAATAAGCTACCGCCAAGAATTTTTTTCTCAATAACCAAAAAAGAAATTCAAATCTAGAAAGCATGTCTTTCTTTGAAGAAATCAGGACAGGACAGTTAACAAAACTCTTAGTATCACTGCTGGAGGAAATGCCCAACCCCAAAGACTTTAGCTCAAATCAAGGGCAAAGGAAGTTAACAGACCAACATAGCTATACAAAAAGGAGTATCAACACAGAGTAAGAAAACCGAAGGAAACATACTTAGGTCTTGTGTCCAGAATTTTCTGCAAGAAGGCTTGATATACACACTCTTCCAACTTCAAAAATGTAGCTGTCATAACATCAAGGTCACACTGTTATTACATGTGGCCACTGGCCACTGCCCTGCTGTTTCCTATGGGCAACACTAATAAAAGGCCTCTACTTACTTTGGTCAGGTTATATTTATATATACTATGCTCATCAAGTATGTGGTCTAGATGTCAAAGAGAATTTAGAAACACTTGAAAATGTGATCAGCAAAGTAACCAAAACAGCAAGGAAGGAAGCATAATAGAAGATTTCTTAGAAGTGGGAGAAGTATCCTGGAGGCTTATTATCACCAGGTGTACTGCTTAGAGGTAAAAGGGTTTCAGTAATGCTTTGATGGCATACTTTGTAGGCCACAATAATCAATGTAAGGAAAAACCCATCTGAACTTCAAAGAAATTGCCTAGCAATTTACATCCGGGCAAGAGAGTGAGTGGTGTAGAGCTAACTAACGGTCCTCGTCTTCAAGCACAAGAAACGTCGAAGAGTTCAAGTTAGATGATAAAACCTCTAAGAACCTGATCATTCGTTCGGTTATGTCTGCTCGTGAACTGGAATGGCATATTTATGCAACTTTTTGGTAAAAACTGCCCATTATGATGCCTTAAAACTTAGGAGATAGAAGTGTACGGGGAAGAAAAAGAAGTCTCCAGAAAGAGAAACAAGGCGTGGCGGGGTTTTACCACTTCAGCATCTGCTTACCCCATCTCCGCCCCCGACCCTTCCTCCTTCCCAGAGGCCATACCCCGTCTTTGCGGGGGATCGAAGGCCACCATCTTCGAAAACCCTGGGCTTCCCACAGGACACAGCCAGCCAGGTAGACGCCACTTGAGTACACAGGGAGCCGGAGAGAGTGCGCAGGGTTAGGACTGTATTCTTCGTCCATCTCGAAGCCTCGTCCCCACCGCCACCCCGACACCTTACATCCCCCCCCCTCCCCCGAGCACCCGAGAAGGATGCCAAGCCAGACAACTGAGAAGATGGCGTCACCTGTCACAGCAGCAGCACTCGCGTCCGCCTGGAACCAGCCTAGGTCGCACTCAATTCGTAGAACCCCCGCAACGAGGCTCCCGAGCCAGACCCAGAGCAGGAAAGAAAACCGGCGGATCCCCGCACTGACACAACCCGGCGACCTGAACTGGCGCGCCCGCACTTCCGGTAACTGCGGAAGTCCCGCCCTCAGAGATGGTCCTTTAAAAAAAAAACCGACCGGAAGCTCCGCCCCACGCCCAACGGCTGCGGAAGTTCTTTCCTGGTCTTCACACAGTCCCACAGGCTTGTTCCGCGGGGATCGTCTCCTGTTTTGGCTTTCGGTTTTGACGCTGGGTCCTGGAGACCTAAACTGTGGCCTAGCTGTGCGCTGAGCCAAGACCCAGCGAGTGACTGCAGAACGAGTATGGCGTCCCCTGGTGGCGCAAGTAGGCTCAACGCTTTCCCTGTTGGGAGCTTTCCCAAGCTGCTTACAGGCACTGCTAGACCCCACATTCTGCACCACACACTAACGGTACACGCGATCCTTGCACGAATTGCTCCCCGAGACCCTGTAGCGTCGGTAACAGGGAAGAGCACACGCAGCCTCCGGATCGTGGGTACTTACCACTGCAGGGATTCCGGTGAGGGGTCCACGGTCAGGCAGGTTGTAAGTCCATCTGTCCTAAACACTCGCACAGCCCAAAGACTGGCAAGGAAAATATCTATTAAAATGCAAAGTCGGGTGTACTATTTAACGTAATCAGTTTCAGAATCTCTCAAATCCAACTGCTTTATAGGCTGATTTGCTAGGAATGGCTCCTCAGGCAGGGCTCAGTGGGAGTCTTGCTAGCTGGCTGCAGGAGAGCCTGGTGGAGATAGAACTATTAATATTTCAGCTTATCTGCAGAAGATGACTCACCCAGTTTCCTTCTGAAACATCTGATCACCATTGGCTAAGAAGGGAAAACAGAATCAGCTGTTCACTGCAAAAGGTGGGACTTGAGCTGCTTTTTTTCCCCTTTAATCTAGGTTGGGAAGACCTACATAACAGACTGGGGCTGTTACATAAACAGCCTTGTCTTTACGAGCAACTTTAACTAGATGTTTAAAACTCACCTAAAGTAAAAGCATGATAGTATTTTCCTTCTATATGGATCAATATTCTTCCTGTAAGATAAAACTAAAGGTTCAGATTCAAGAAGCAGTAATGCAATATGTTTGCTGGAGAAGAAACAAATTTATCGTATTTGGAGACTCGAATAACCAAAGCATTCTGTACAAGAAAATGTGGGTTACTTGTGTATTAAGAATAGTATTCAGCCGGGCGTGGTGGCGCACGCCTTTAATCCCAGCACTTGGGAGGCAGAGGCAGGTGGATTTCTGAGTTCGAGGCCAGCCTGGTCTACAGAGTGAGTTCCAGGACAGCTAAGGCTATACAGAGAAACCCTGTCTCGAAAAACCAAAATAATAATAATAATAATAATAATAATATTCAGGGGGGCTGGAGAGATGTCTGGCTCAATGGTTAAGAGCACTGACTGCTCTTAAACTGAGTTCAAATCCCAGTAACCACATGGTGGCTCACAACCATCGGTACAGCTAGAGTGTACTCATATACATAAAATAAATAAATAAATCTTTTAAAAAAAAATACTATTCAAAGCTTATCACTAGTCTATAAATATGAACTGAGGAAGAAAAGATTTGGCTTCTCAGAGAAATTACTGTCAAATTTGGAGGCTGTGATATATTATTTAAGAAAATGTTAACTAGTAACAAAGAATGCATAAGACATTGTGCTGTTAATGATAGCCAGCACAAAGTACCGCAAAGCACAGTCCCTATCCAAGTAACAGTCCACTGAGTTTTCAACAGGGCAGCCACAGTTGGGTGCCACTGGAGATACTTTTAATGGAAGTACATTTTATCTTTGATATATTTAGAGTTCCACAAAAAAAAAAAAAAAAAAAAAAAAAAAAAGGTATGGTGGTTTTAGTAAAATGGCCCCCATAAGCCCATAGGGAGTGGCATTATTAGGAGTAGGTGGGGTGTTGCTGGAGGAAGTGTGTGCCTGGGAGCAATCTTTACGGTCTCAGTAGGTCAAGTCTGGCAAGTGAGTGTCAGTCTCCTACTGCCTTCAGATCAAGATGTAGAACTCTCAGCGCCTCCTGCAGTACCATGTCTGCCTGAACGCTGCCATTCTTCCTACCAAGACAAGAATGGACTGAACCTCTGAACTGTAACCAGATCCAGTTAGATGTCTTTTATAAGAATTGCTGTGCCAGGCCTGGTGGCGCATGGCTTTAATCCCAGCACTTGGGAGGCAGAGGCAGGTGGATTTCTGAATTCGAGGCCAGCCTGGTCTACAGAGTGAGTTCCAGGACAGCCGAGGGCTACACAGAGAAACCCTGTCTTGAAAACAAACAAACAAACAAACAAACAAAAAACAAACAAGAATTGCTGTGGTCTTGGCGTCTCTTCACAGCAAGGAAACCCTAAGAAGTAGCTGTCTGTTAAGAGCACTGAGTACTCATGCAGAAAACCCAGTTTCAATTCCCAGCACCCACAGATTACAACTGACTGTTGTTGAGGTTCAGAAATTGTATCACAAACCAGACGAACACAGATCTCAGGTAAGCAAGAATGGTTTGTAAAGCACACACACCAAGACTGAACAATCAGGACCACAAAAAAGACTCAGGAACCTAATTTTGTGGTACCAGTCTGCTTTTAGGGCAGGCTTTTTATAGGAAAAACCAGGTTCAAAGGTTTAGAAGGTAAAGGGGTTGTGGGGAAGCAGTATAAAAGGTTGCCTAACTAGACAAAAGCAGTACCTGCTAACTTTAAGCTGATTGGTCCTGAGTAAGCTTAGTAAGAAAGAGGGTTGGTAGGTAGTAAAAGGGAATTTCAGAGCACTGAGATAACAGAGCATAAGTACTAGAATCATAACTTTTTGGCTTATTAGTAGCATTCTTCAGTGTCAGCTATGGATAATTATTTCTGGAAAGTGGAGTCTGAGAACTGAACTTAATTTCTTTCACCTTATGAGTAAAATGGAAACTAAATACAAAATGGCTCCAGTGATGTTAAAAGGAGCAGGCGTCAACATCTGTAATTTCAGTTCTGTGGGCTCCGATGCCTTCTTCTGATCCCCTTGGGTATGAGGCACACATATGGTGTACAATATATGTAAAATATTCATACACATAAAGTTTTTAAAAGTTTAAAGAAAAATACAGCAGGGCAGTGATAATGCATACCTTTAATCCCAGCCCTTGGGAGGCAGAGATGAGAGGATCTCTGGGTTCAAGGCCAGTCTGGTCTATAGAGTGAGTTCAAGGATAGCCAGGGCTATAGAGAAATCCTGTCTTGGGGGGAAAAAAAAAAACAGCCTAAAGTGAAACTCTTTGCATAATATTAGGAGTTTTGAAAGTACTGTATGAACCTGAGTTACAAAAAGGAGCATTACTCGTGCATACTGACTGTACTTGTATTGTGCATTCTAAATCCTACATTTCACCATCTCAGGATTATATACAAAGACATCGTTGTGAAGCTATCACACCTAAGTAACAGAATCTTCACAAAGTACAGTGTTGAAATGCAAATATTATGATATTGTATTAGTTTTCTGATGCTATGACCAAGATGCCTGATTAAAAAAAGGAAGAGATCATTTCTTCTGGTACATGGTTTCAGGGGAATTAGTTCATAGTAACTTGTGCAGGACATGGTGGTAGAAACATTTGGCAGAAGAAATTCTTCACCTAATGTCAGACAAGAAGCAAAGAACAAGGCAAGGATAGGCCAGGAATAATAAACTCTTAAAGGCTTATCTCTGATCTTAGACCCTACCTATAGTTCTTCACTCCTTCTACAGTAGCACTCCCATCTAAGGAATATGCACCCAAAATGTGCCCCTGTGAAAATCGTTTTGTATTCAAACTATAACATTCTGCCCTTGGCCTCCAAAGACTCGTGGTTACCTCATAATGCTAAGTGTGTAGAGTCTACTCCCAAGAGTCTCCAAACTCTGTAACAATTACAAAGTATGCTCCAAAGACTCCGTTCCAAGATCTATGGTTTTTAAGGAATGTTCGTGTGTGTGTGTGTATGTGTGTGTGTGTGTGTGTGTGTGTGTGTGTGTACATGAACACAGTTGTCTAAGGAGTTCAGAAAAGTATTTCTTGAGGTGGCCCTACACCTCATGGCTCTCCTGTAATCTCAAGAGAATGTCAAAATGGGTTTACAGTTTTACACCTGAGTCTATGATGGGTCGAGTTGGCGAGTTGGCTAATTCCCACAATGTTCTGAAGACAACTTTCCTACTGTCCCAGTGCACATTGCAAGGTATCTTTTCATGTTGTTTGTCGTTTTGTCTTTGTTTGAGACAGGATCTCATGCAGCTCAAGGGTAGCTTCAGACTCACTATGTAGCCATGAATTTTGAGACCTAGTCTCAAATACAAGCACTGGGATTACAGACGCCACCACACCTAGTTTTCTTTTCTAAAAAGTAAATTTTTAGTCAGCCTACAAATGGCTGTGGAATAATGTGGCATGTTTAGTAAGGAGATTTGCTTGCAGGAAAACAGACTGAACCTTAGATCTTTATGTTAAACAAAATAAGCCAAACTCAGAAAGACAAAAAAAAAAAGTACCATACTTTCTATGTGGAATGTATATTTAAATTTATCTACACATGTTTACATACATTGTTGAAGGGCATACAGTAGGAGAGGGACTATGATGGGGAGAAGGAAGTTTAAATGGAGGGCAGTGAATAATGGAATACATGTAGCATGGAAACAATAGGGACTATTTGGGAGAGAAGGAGACCAGTGAGGAGATGGGAGGAGCACAGAGGGCCACAAGAGATAAGCTATGGTGACACACACACACCAAGTCACAATGAAACCATTATTTTGTAGGCTTCAGAACATTTGTTTTTGAGACAGGGTTTCTCTGTATAGCCCTGGCTGTCCTGCAACTCACTTTGTAGACCAGGCTGGCCTCAAACTCAGAAATCTGCCTGCCTCTGCCTCCCAAGTGCTGGGATTAAAGGTGTGTGCCACCAGGCCCAGCTTAGCTTGCACTGTTAATATGACTTAAAATCCTCCAGTATTGTCTACCCCAAAGTATGAACACTAAGCTGTCTTAAATTTTCTCTGCTGAATTAATTAGTTTATTACCTTTAAACTTCATACCTCTGAATGTCTCAGGATATGGGCAAAAAGTAGGCATATTCTTAGCTAGAATATAACATGAGTGGCCTCTGGGGTGATACCCGATAGAGTATTTGAAATTTCTGTAACCACTAGAGGCCTCCAGAGAAATGTCTCCTGACTGCATTTCTATTGCATTCTAGTCTACAGAGTTCGTACAGAATAACCTAACATTCTAGGCCTTCTCTAAACTACTCCAAACTCTTACAAATTCCTCCTGCAAAACAATACCAAAGAGTTAAGAACCACGTTGTTACTGGGTATAGTGGCTCAAACTGTAATTCCAGACTTTGGAAGGTGAAGCAGAGCGGTCACCAGATTTAGACAAGCCTGGGCTATGCATAGTTCCAGGTCAATCTGAACTACAAGATGAGAGCTTAAATAAATAAATAAATAAATAAATAAATAAATAAGCAAATAAATTCGCAGCACTGATTCTGCTTCCTCTATGTACTAGCTTTTATGTCTCTGTCACCAAATACCTGACAGAAATAACTTCAACATGGAAGGATTTGTCTTGGCTCATGGTCTTCAAGGCTCTGTCCTTGGTTTTGTAGGTTCTGAGCTAGTGGCAAAAGCATGTGGCAGTGAGGAGGGCCAGGGTAAAGCTATAGCCCAGGTATGCCTTCAGTGGCCTACCTCCTCCTGTAGGCCACCTTCTCACCTTTCACCACTTGCCAATACCATAGTAATTCCACTGTTATAAATCTACCACACATTAGGCCACAGGCCAACTTTAGATGGCATTCCTTAGGCACTGTCTACCTTTCACTAGAGAGAAGGTCTCTCACTGACCTTGATATCATCAGGTAAGCTAGGCTGGTTGTCCAGAGAGCCCCAGGGATTTATGTATGTCTGCTTTGAGAACTCTGGGTTTACCAGAATACCCCACCATCCCCAATTTTTGTTTGTCGATTGTTTTGAGACTGGGTTTCACTATGTAGACTTGGCTGGTAGAACTCACTCATAACTCAAAAGTCCATTTGTCTCTGCCTCATGACTTCTGGGATAAGGGTGTGTATCACCAGATCCAGTTCATGCCCATCTTCTTAAATGTGGGTTCTGGGAATAAAATTCAAGTCCTTGTGCTTGCACTTCAGCACCTAAGCCATCTCCCAACCTTCATATTTCAAGAATATTCTCATATTTCATTGTCCCCACTTCCTAAAGGATTCTAAATATTCAAAGAATATAAAGTGAAGTCATAAGGTAATAGAAGAATCAATGAGCCTGCAGCTCAGCTCTGTACCACAGCACTTGGGAAGCTGAGATGGAAGAACCACAAGTCCAGTGACTGTCTGGGCCACAGAGTGCGTTGAAGGCAAGCCTGGGCAACTTAGTGAGAATCTATCTCAACGTTTTTAAAGTGAAAAGAAAGGTGGGTGCAGAGCCTCGTGGTGCACTGCTCACCTAACATATGTGAGCCCCCAGGTTCATTCTTCAACAATGGATATAATAGCACCTCTGCAGTGCCTCGGAGTGTACTGTGACACTCATTGACTAGTTTTCAGACTGTGTGTTCACTGTCACTTCTGAAGTGTCAGTCCATGGTCACGAGGCTGTGCTGACCTGGAGCCTATGTGAACAGGAAGGTAGTCATCATGACCTAGAGGGCAGGACAGAGCACAACTGACCACTTTACTGAAGCCAGAAGGGTATGGGCAGAAACCAAACATAATCTTTAAGAATACGCACCCAGTAAAGTTAGCTCCTCCAAGTAGGCCCTGGCCTAAAACTTTCCATTACCTCCTAACAATTAGGTCAGTTGCCAATACAGTGGGATTAATCCATCAGTAAGCCTATAATGCTCATGATAACATGATCCCAGGTTTACCCTCTGACTCCTGCTGTATTACTGCATTGGGGACCAAGCCCGCAACACATGGCCATTCTGGGTAATTTTCTATCCAAACCATGAACAATGAGAAAAAAGAATTCCCATAAATGTGTATTTCTTTTTTTAAGATTTTTAGAACTCAGTTTCTTGGTTGGATTATTCTGACACTTTTTTCTTGTTTCATCACCCATAAATACATAAAAAACATTAAACTGCTTACAAAACTAGTCACAATGTAATGGCAATAATTGAAGAAAACCCCTGCAATAATGCCTAAGGTTCAATGCCTGTACACGTCAATCATATGTAATTAGGAAAAAAGGTTAGGACTATATTTCTAAACTCCTATGTTGTTCATCTCTACTTATTCTTTGAACCTTATAATCTGTGGGAAGCCGCACGCTCAAGCTGCCCGGCGCTCCCCGGAACAGGTTACCTAGGAACCAGTCGCCTGAAAATGTAAACAAACTCAGTACGCAGGCGTGGTGACGTAATCACGTAAGTTACCGCCCACGGCGGCTCCCGAGTCCGCGTCAGCACCGGTTGCCTAGAGACGTATGCAAGTTCAAGTGCGGCTGTGCCTTGACAACCACAAGTCACCGCCCAATCCCGGGGCATATCTTGAGGTAATGGGCAACAAGCCAATCCAAGCGACTTACGTCACACTGATGTGGGTGTGAACATAGGTATTTCTAGGAACGCTCTACCTTTCGCCTCTCTCTTTCTCCACGTGGATTCAATAAAGGAACACTCGCAGAAGAACTCTGGAGACCCACTTATTCCTCTCCTGCGGG
>LR753354.1:233674-258819 GCA_902729485.2 Mus minutoides | reverse complement strand
ATATGTCTTTTATTGTTTTTTACAATAATCACATTCTTTTTTATTTTTATTTTTTTATTAGAGAATTTCTTCATTTACATTTCAAGTGTTATCCCAAAAGTCCCCTATACCCTCCCCCCCCCCGCCCTACTCCCCTCCCCTCCCACTCCCACTACTTGGCCTTAGCATTCCCCTGTACTGGGGCATATAAACATTGCTAGACCAAGGGCCTTTCTTCCCAAATAATGGCCAACTAGGCCATCTTCTAATACATATGCATAATCACATTCTTAATGCTGTTGACTGAACCAGAATGGGATTCTGATACCAAAACAAAAATACAAATCTAAAGCAAGCAATATATTACAAAGGCCAATTCAAAAAGAGTGCAGGACTCTCCAAGTAAGTCCTCTAGAAAGTTCAATGGAGATAGAGAGCATCTAACTATTGGGATTAAAGTTTGAAAGGACCAGAAAAGCCAAGGAATCCCCAAGAGACTATAGCCATGACATATTGAAAACTCAAACGCCAGTAATTCATTTTGAAGTTATGAAATGTTGCTGAGTTTCCCTGAAGTATGAGAGTCTAGAACTATCTTCCCTCTAACCTTCAACAATAAACACCAGCTCAAATACCTATCCTTGGGCTACTAAGTTTTATTTCCCTTCTATCTTTATAATGCTTCCCCTTTTTCTAGCATTCTTTTGGTCAAATAAAAACAAACATAGTAGGCTAAAATATTTCAAGCCAAACATGGTGGTGCATGCCTGAAATCACAGCTCTTAGGGAACCCAGGCAGGAAATTTGGAAGTACAAGAGAAGCCTAAGGTTGTGTCACACCTCAAATACTTTCATCAGCAATAGAGACACACTACCAGTTTAAAGCCAGCCTGAGGATACATGATATTTCAATCGTTGTCCTTGCCACAGGGAAACACCATTAGTTCTAGGCTAATCCAGATTACTTATATCTTTTCAGTTTAGCCTATGGTGCATAGCACAAAATCTTGTCTTCAAAAACTACAGTCACAGGCCTTTTGAGAAAATGTTCCACCTTTTTTTAATAAGATTTTGAAATTTTATGTGAATGAGTGTTTGCCTGAATTTATGTATGTGCCTGGTGTTAGTAAAAGCAAGAGGTCTCAGATCCCCAGAACTGGAGTTACATATGGTTATGATCTGCAGTGTGGGTGCGGTCCTCTGCAAGAACAGCCAGTTCTATTGTGACCCTCTCCCCATCTTGATAGAAATATCAATAGGAGAGGGGGATATCTGTTAATTATGCAATCAACCCCCACTTCCCATTTCAGGTCATATAAAGGAAAAATATCATTTAAAGGAATATTTAAAGGATTATTATTACCATTATCGATGACTTAACAGTATTGAGCAGTGTTTCAGCAATGCTTCACTCCTCAGACTGCCCCCCAGGGAAAGGTGCCTAATGAGTCTCAAGATTATTGGTGATATTAATATGATTGATAATGAATAATGAAATGTGTCAACATTTGGAAGACTTGCTTAATTCAGTAACTCAATATTTTCCAAATGACCAAGCATATTACAAAATCATACATAGGAAATACGCACCTGAGGTCCACAGACACTGAGCTGGGAAGAGGGTTCGGGGAAAGGGTGAAAGTATGAAGACTGAGCTCAGATCCTCAGCACCATGGAAAAAGCCAGACATGTCAATATGTATCTGCAATCCTAAACTGGGGAGCAGAGGAATGAGGATTTGCTGGCTATACATTCTAGCTAAATCAATGAGCTCCAAATTCAGTGAGATACCCTCTATCAAAAGATAAAATGGAGGGGCTGGTGAAGTAGCTCAGTGGGTAAAGATGCCTGCTCCCAACCCTCAAGACTTGATCTTGCTGGGAGGAAAACTATCTTAATTGTCCTCTAACCTCCACTAGCCTCTGAGCACTGTGTTACTATTAATATTAATGTTAATATTGTAAAAGTAAAATGTTAATAAAAAGCAACAGAGAAAGGCATTATGTACCTGAATACACACTTGCACATAATGCATACACTACAAAAAATAATAAACGTTACTGGTGTAATAGATTAAATGAACTTTTTCACAATTATACCACATCATAATAATAATTACTATAACTAATAATAATTGTTATTATATTTGTTTATTTATTTTTATTTTTTATTTTTTGGTTTTTCGAGACAGGGTTTCTCTGTATAGCCCTGGCTGTCCTGGAACTCACTTTGTAGACCAGGCTGGCCTCGAACTCAGAAATCCGCCTGCCTCTGCCTCCCGAGTACTGGTATTAAAGGCGTGCGCCACCACGCCCGGCTTTGTTCATTTATTTTTTAAAAGATTTATTTTCTGTATGAGTACACTGTAACTATCTTCAGACACACCAGAAAAGGACATCAGATCCCATTACAGATGGTTGTGAGCCACTATGTGATTGCTGGGAATTGAACTCAGGACCTCTGGAAGATCAGCCAGTGCTCTTAACTGCTATCTCTCCAGCCCCTATTTGTTCTTTTATTTACTTGGTTGTTCGAGACATGAACTTTTCCCCAATTGTATGTGTAATAATTAATTTGCTTTTCTAGACAGGGTTTCTCTGTTTAGTCCCAACTGTCATAGAACTCACTCTGTAGACCAGGTTGGCCTCAAACTCAGGAGTTCCGCCTGCCTCTGCCTCCGGAGTGCTGTGGTTTAAGACATGTGCCACCAAATTTACAAAAACTTCACATATAATCTGTAGTGAACGATTCCTAGCCTATAATAACCTTGAGCCCCTGAATTTATTAAGAATTGACTGTCACACGATGGATTAACGACTGTCAAATTAATTCAGTCCAAACGCTGGCCTCTACTTCATTTAACTTTCCTGGACACTTAGTTCCGCATTGCAAAGCGCCTTGGGAACTACTGCTGCAGCAAATCTACAGCATCTTCTTCTTCTTTTTTTTTTTTTTAAAGATTTATTTTATTTATTATATGTAAGTACACTGTAGCTGTCCTCAGACACTCCAGAAGAGGGCGCCAGATCTCGTTACGGATGGTTGTGAGCCACCATGTGGATGCTGGGATTTGAACTTATCACCTTCGGAAGAGCAGTCGGGTGCTCTTACTCGCTGAGCCATCTTACCAGCCCCAGCATCTTCTAACCGGAAACATACTGGAATAACATGTTGGGAAGGCAGAAGTAAAGCTTCCAAACTAACCCATTAGCAATGATCTCTAGGGTTTTCTTAATTTCCACCAAGACCAACCCACAGGAATTCCAGTGAGAAAACTGTAGTTGTCAGAGCACGCGTCTCAAGGCGTCTGACATCATCACGCACATACACTCAAGGAGAGCCAGGGGTCCGCCCTAGCATTGCCTCCAGCTGATTGGCGTGTCCGGGCAAGGTCCAAGGTGCCATTGGCTGGCGACCGACCAGGTCGAACCCTCCCCAAGAAGCCTCCCCAGTAAGGAAGCTTCCCCACCGCGGATCAGCTAGACGTGCGGGCCGTCTCAGCTGTCCACTGGGAGTCGCTAACACCCTCGCTCGGGTGCCTGGGCCGCAATCACTCCTGGAGTTCTCCAGTGCTTCTCTCAGAGCCACACGCAGGGGAAGTGGTGCCACCGCGCGCCAATCTGGCGCGGCCGTGACGTCAGGCTTGCGCTCGATTGGCAATTGGCTGTAGGCATGTGGCGCGGACGGGCACTGGCGCGAGCGATTGGATATGCTGTTAGGGGGCGGGGTCTGGAGGCGGAGCAGGCTGCGGAGAGGATTCAAGTACAGCTCTCCGCACAGCTTCTCAGCAACTCCAGCCGCAGTCTCTGGTAAGCCTCCCTACTATTTGGGGAAGGATGGCGAGAGGGGACCTAGAAGGGTGGGGTTGCTGTAAGAGGCTGAGGTGACACGGTTTCCCAGCTTGCCTCGCCATGGTGGCCTCTGACGTTCGGGGCTGGGTGCCTGGTCCTGGAAAGCGTTGGGTGGCTGAGTCCCATCGGGTTCTCAGGGTTGTCCATGGAAACGCCCTGAGGAGCGATCCAGGAGTCGAGAAATGTAATGGTTCATAGCCCTTGGGGAGTTGAGTTATAAAAAGAAAAATCTGTTCTTCCCTCCAGTATGTAACCCTTCACTTGTCTTCTTCCAAAAATGAATAAATAGGTCTACTCTTAAGCTTTCTTTAAGAGTGATTTGCAGGTGTTGTGGTTGGTAAACGTCCACGTGGGTTTATAAAGAGATGGAAACGCATCCCCTTTATGTTCCTAGATCTTTTTCTTGAGTTCGGTGATGTGCATTTGTACTTTAAACATCTTTAAGTGGGTGAAAAAATATCACTTTATCCTGTGATTGTGAAATTCATTTCTTTATATCCTGGCATTATGAGTTAAAGGTGTTATTTCAGAAAGTTTAGTAATTGCTCACGTTTGAAAACTACCCTAGAGAGGATTTTAAATTAGTTCATGAATGTTGTAATTGAAGTCCACTTTCACTTCTAAACAGTGCTTGTGTTAGAATGTCAAACTAATACAATGACTTTTCTCTATGTTAGTGTTCTAGGTCAGATCAGACATTTTGTCACAATGCCTGAAATAAATACCAGCCATCTTGATGAAAAACAGGTTCAGCTTCTAGCAGAGATGTGTATTCTTATTGATGAAAATGACAATAAAATTGGGGCTGACACCAAGAAAAATTGTCACCTTAATGAAAACATCGACAAAGGTACTGTCTTAAAGTATTCTTTGTTATAAAGTGACTTGTCTAGACATTTAGCTAAGAAAAATACTGGGATGAAAGGAATACTTTCTCTTCTGGGGTCTGAAGAGGGTCACTGTGTATAGCTCTGACTGGCTGGTTGTCACAGAAATCTGCCCAAGTACTGAGAGATTCATTTCTTAATGCTATCTTACCTTTCATTCCAGTTAAATGGTGTGTACAAATCTACCTTTCTACCTCTCCTGTAATATTTCCCTCCACTAAGTGGCTTCAGAGTTATTTGGGGATCATAAAGAAGGAATAGATATTATCATAGTTCTCAAGTCTTTCTGAAGATTAGAGGAGTAGGTATTGAAGGAAAATATGAACCTAACACACACACACACACACACACAGCAGGATACCAAATGGTCTAGGTTAAAGAAAGAGCATTTGACATGAATCAAAGCTGTGATTCCTTTCCTATAGTGATAGAGTCTAGTACTCAGTCTGGTGCTGGTTTTCTGGAACTGTTCTCCATAAAAGCCACAGAGAACTTCATGTTAGAAAACTGGAAAACAGCAGAACTATCAAAATATGATTGAGAATAATCATACTCTCAACTACAGGAGGGAAAACCAGACAAATAGCTGGCAAAATCTGACCAATCATATTTGTCTTGCTTTTAGGATTAATACATCGAGCTTTTAGTGTCTTCTTGTTTAATTCTGAAAATAAGCTCCTGTTACAGCAGAGATCAGATGCTAAAATTACCTTTCCAGGTTGGTATACTTAATGAATAAGGTAGAGTTTGCTGAGAACTATTTAATATGACTGAACTTCTTGGAGCCCAGGTCTAAAAGAAACAGCCAGGCACATGGCTTCACTTGTATTTTATATTAAGTAATCTTATCCACTGAGTCTAATCCTAATATCTGAATTATCTGTGTATTTTGATCTTGATTAAGAAAGCTTTAAAGCTTACCCATAAATGTCTTTTAGAAAATACTTCTAGGAACCTGTTATAATTAACTTAAAATTCTATTTATCTGATTACTTAGGAAAGTTTTTCCTTCATCTTTCAAGGATTGGGAAAAAATTTCTTCTTTGTTCATATTACTGTTTCCCAGGTTGTTTCACCAATAGTTGCTGTAGTCATCCATTAAGTAACCCAGGTGAGCTGGAAGAGAACAACGCCATTGGTGTGAAGCGAGCGGCACAGAGGCGCTTAAAAGCTGAGTTGGGAATACCCTTGGAAGAGGTACCTGCTCTTCTTCTTCTTACACAGTCTACAGCTAAACCCAAGCATATTAGACACTGGGTATTTACCAGACAGAAATTTTCAGCAATGCTTTGAGTGGAACCCGGAGTTTCATACATTCTTGGCGAGTGCTCTTCCTTAAGTTCCAGGCCAGTAACTTTGAGATAGAATTTAACTATGTAGCCCAAGCTTGCCTTAAATTCTTGATCCTCCTGCCTCAGCATCCCAGTCGCTGAGATTATAGTAGTACATGATCTGTGTTTTCTAAGTTCCTGATTTATTGAATTAGCCCTTCAATAAGGACAATATATGCATATTTATTGTCTTGGGTTTTGAGACAGTGCCTTGCTGCCCAGCTCTTACTGGCTTCCAACCACATGCTAGGTTTGGGCTCCTAAATGCTGGGATTGTTGTCCCACATTCCAAATCCAGCTAAATTTTTATTTCACTCTTTTTTTAAAAATACCTCCTAGATTTGATTATTTTATTTTATATGTATGAACATTTTGCCAACATTTATGTACACAAAATGTATTCCTATTTTTACTTGTGTCTTTTTCCTGCATGTGTCTCATCTGCATGCAGTATCAGAGGAAGCCAAAAGAGGGAGTTGAATCCCTTGGAACTAGAGTTAAGGCCAGGTATTGCCTGCCATGTGAGTGCTAAGACTCAAACCTTAGTCCTATGGAAGAACAAGACAGCACTTTTAACGCCTGAACTATCTTTCTGGCCACCCTCTTTATTTTATTTTATTTTATTTTATTATTTGTTTATTTATTTTTGAGATTCCATGGATCTCATGTGACTTAGGCTAACCTTAAACTTAAGCTGTAGGTGAGGACAACCTTGAGGTGATGATCTGCCTGCCTTTATTTACCTAGTGCTAAGAATACAAGTATATACCATGGTGCTAGGGATGGAGCCCAGGGCTTCATCCATGCTTGGCAAGCCCTCAGTGAGCTAAATTCCAGCGCTCAGGAGGCAGAGGTAGATGGTTCAGATTTCCAGGTCAGTCGTATCTACTTAGAGAGTTCTAAGCTAGCCAGGGCTACGTGGTAAAACTTCGCCTCAAAAATAGGTTAGATAGGTTGGTAGGTAGATAGACAGACAGACAGATACATAGATAGATAGAAAATGTTTTTAGAAAGAAGAACAATTCCAGGGAAATCAGTTCATTTGCATTTCTTATTCATGTTCCTAAGGGTGTCCACAAGAAAACATTCATCTCTGATTTGATCAATTATAATAGTCAGCCTTGTAGACTTGAACAAAACTGTGACTGTGATATTAAGAAACAAATTTTAGGGCTAGCTAGCCTAGAGCGCACCGTGTAGACCAGGCTAACCCTGAACTCACAGAGATCTGCGTGCTTCAGCTTCCAGCCAGCATGCCTGACTAAACTGTCCTCTTTAAGGATTAAGACAAAGTGTCTCATATGCAGTTGAATATTTTTCTGTAATTGCAACTTTAAATTACGTATGCTACATTCTAATTTGAGTAACTACTTTTTAATATTTTGAAAACAAGTTAACTTGTATTTGGTCTCAGGAATAAAAAATTGAGACACTCAAGACAGTAATAATTTTTCCATATATTTAAAAGCTCTAATTGTAAAACTGTGCTGCTCTCATTCAAGCTACTGTTAAAGGGCTGGCTGCCCTTCCAGGGACCCATGTTTAGTGCTCAGCACCAGCATGGCAACTTACACTCCTCTGCAACTCCAGTTCTAGGAGATCACTTACCTCCATCGAGACTCCCAAGGCACCAGGCACACACCTGGTGCACAGATACACATGCAAGCAACACACTCATACACAAAAAATACATTTAAAAAATAAGATATTCTTGAGATGTGTTAATTTTAGGTTATCTTCTGTCGCTAGTCAGTTTTTCCTTTTCTTTGGTTTCTGATATTGTTGTTTGGTTGGTTTTTGAGACGTCTCACTGTACATCCCTGGCTAGCTTGGAACTCACTGTGCCTTAAACTCAGAGAGTCACCTACCTCTGCCTCCTGAGTACTGGGATTAAAGATATGCACCCCTCTCCCTGACCTCATCAATAGTATTGCTAACTGATTTATCTTTTCTTGTTGTAGGTTGATCTAAATGAAATGAATTATCTAACACGAATTTACTACAAGGCCCAATCTGATGGTATCTGGGGTGAACATGAAGTTGATTACATTCTGTTTGTGAGGAAGAATGTAACCTTGAATCCAGATCCCAACGAGATTAAAAGCTATTGCTATGTATCAAAGGAAGAAGTCAAAGAAATTTTGAAGAAGGCAGCCAGTGGTGAAATTAAGTTAACTCCATGGTTTAAGATAATTGCAGATACTTTCCTCTTCAAATGGTGGGATAACTTAAACCATTTGAGTCCATTTGTTGACCATGAGAAAATACATAGATTGTGAATGTGTAAATGATTTGAAATTTTTTCTACCTGGTAAGAATGGTTTGGTTTGGTTTTAAATTGGGCCCTCTTGTATGAAACATAGGTATTTTACAACCAGACTTTGTTTTGATAAAAAGAAAAACTCAACTAGCTTAAAGTTTTATATTATATATCCCATATATATGCACTGATGTTTGTAAAAGACATTTAGGTGAGGTTATTGCAAAATTATGCCATAAGTAAAACGTAATTTAGCCTGTCCAAATACCTGGCTATGACAAGATTGAGGAAATAATTAGAACTCATATTTTACATTTTGACAGACACTTTCAGAACACTTTGCTAATTGCCAAGTGTTTTTTATATCATTAGATTTTTACCATACGTCAGAAAATTGAGCGGAAGACACTGCTTAGCTGCTTTGAAACAGCACTAAGAGGTTAAATGGTTGGGGCTCCGGGTATAGCTGAGTGATGCCATGATTGCCTTGTAGGCATGATGTCATGGGTTGTTGAGTCCCTAATCCTAAAGATAATTGTAACAACAATAATAACAGACAGAGCAGGTTCAGAGGAAAGTACGTGGCTCTCAGTCTTCATACAGGATGATTAATCTCAGGAATCCCTGTATAACCAATACTCTGGATGCTTGAGTCTATAGAAGATGATACCATATTTGCATATAACTCAGGCACATCTTCCCTACACTTCACCTCATCTCTGGCATGGTTGTACTGAACACAGTGTAAATGCTCATGTAAATGATCATAGTACTGTCCTTTATGATAAGGAGAAATCTACATGTGCGGTACAGATCAAATATTAATAGATAGTTGCTTGAGTCCTTGGATGTTTGACCCACAGATTTAAAAGGCCAGTTCTGTATACTAATTGTTGTCATTCTCAGTTGATTTTGTGCTTTTATTATTTTACTACTTAAAGGTAACTGTTACTTTTGATATTAATGGTAACTGATTAGCTATTAAGCGAAATCTGTTTACAGTCCTAGTGAAAAAAGATGGTTAGTCATAAGGTGTGAGTGAGTTCTACTTTAAAGAGTTGAGAAAACCTTTGGCTCTACCATGGCTGGCCCTGGATCATCTTGTTGTAGGGAATCTGGCTTGTGTTAGATAATTTAGTAGCATTAGCACCCCTTTGTTAAGACAACAACAACAACAAAAAGAAAAATCTAGGGAAGAGTGAGGAGGGGTGTTTCTTTCTCTGTGTAGCCCTGGCTATTCTAGAACTTAATCTGTAGACTAGGCTAGCCTCAAAACTCAGAGATCCACCTTCCTCTGACTCCCAAGTACTGGGATTAAAGGTGTGTACCACATGGTACCACAGCCAGGATTTTAATGGGTGATATCAGGGTCCCATAACGGGCTCGCTGTTCTATAATCAGGGCTTATTTTAGAGGTGGAAGTGGGAAGGAGTAGCGATGAGGAGACATACAGTGACTGGACTGATGTCCCAGAATAGGTGCATATTAAGATTTTGAGCTTATAGAATAGGCATATATTGATTCATGTTCTTTTAAAACTTGCCACAGGTGTGCCACATTTGAGCTCTTCAGACAGCTTTATTCTTAAATGCTAAATAATGGATACATTTTTTTTCTTATAAAAATTTTATAAACCTAATTTCTTGCTAACTCAGAACTGTTGATTTATCATTGGGGATATGACTGTGTCGCAAGTATTTATTGAAAATTAAAAATAAATTATTTTAATATTGTTTGGCTTGTTAATATCTGGATATTATGGTTAATCTGTGTATTATATCTTAAACATGATAAATGCTATATACCTTTAACATAGATAAAATACTTGTAGTTTTATTTTCTAGGAATTGGCTGACTACACATGATTAGTTCCCAATAGCTTTAGATAGCTAGTGGCTATTCCACTGAACAGTAGTCTTAAAACTATAACCTGTAAGTGCAAGTGTCAGATCCTGCTGTATTGCTAGACTGCTGTGAAGACATGATGTATACAAACAGCAGGACCCAGTAAACTCCTTAACACCAGCATCTTCTAAAATAAGGAATTGTATCCCTCTCCCAAAACATAGCTACCTCTGACCTTAGGACTTAACGTAGATGTGTTAGTTCTGAAGCATAGTTAAGGTGTTTAGCTGTTCATTGTATTCCTTACCCTACTGGACGGTGGTGGGGACAGTGGCTTTACCTGCTAATGGAAGAAACACATACCAGGACACACCTAAAATGAATCCTAGTGAAAGTTGTCTTCATTTCCTTGGAGATGCTGGTTGGATCAGTCTTATCCGTTGGACCCTTACCAGGGTGCAAGGGATAGAAATCTTACAGGATGACAGCTTGAATACCTTACAAAGGTAAACTTTTTTTTTTAAGGTTTTTGCTTTTATTTTTTTAGCCTTAATAATGTAGTTTTTACATAGTGAATTTGAGCATATTATACTTGAATATCCCAAGAAACAGCTTTCTGCTTTTATATTCATGTATGCAGTATTGTTAAGGTTCAGCAATCACCAGAGAATGATACCCTAGACTTAAATCTCATGCAAAAGCAAAGGGTGTTTATTCAGCTTAATTTCCTGCATGCAGGGGTCTCATTTCCAAATGGGGAGACCCGTGGTAGACTCTCAGGCCCAGCTTTTACCATCAGGGGAATTCCGGGGAGGGGTATGTACCCTTTACCTTTAGCTCAGTCTCCAGGGTCTGACCGATTCTTAGTTGGTTAGACTCGAGAGACTTCCCAGGGGGTTGCTTACTCTTTCTAGCTACCCATTCTTACTTCAGGCCAAATGATAAGGTGTCCTCAGATTGGCTGCCAGAGCCTATGGCTGCCTGATCACAGGTTCCTGGGACTGGACTCTAATTTCTGGGAAACAGAAACTTAGGCCTAGCCTCCCAAACTGCCAGTTTGCAGCCTGTCATGGAGTCAGCCTGGCTCTGGCTAATTCAGTCCTCTCAGTATGTATGTTCATGTGCGCCTGGGTGCCATACATGTGATGTTAGGAGTGTTAGGAATCTTAATTCCTCTTCACCTCAATTTCTGAGGCAGGTTCTCCCTAAACCTGACAGTAGGCTTACTGGCTAGTGAGTGCCTCTGATCTACCCATCCTTGTCCCTGATTCTAGAGTCATTGGGACAAGGGAATCATGCCCAGCTTTTACATAGGTGCGCGGGGGTGGGGGGGGGGTGAACTCAACTCCTCTTCACAGCAGGAGAGTATACCCCTAAGCCATCTCCATCTTCACATCCTTTATGCTAGACTTATTGTCTACATGCTTTAGATCCCCAAAGGTAAATTTTAGCATAGAAATCTGTTATGTTCATAAAATCAGATGAATGAACAATCTGGAGCATTTGGACAAATATTCCATTTTAGAAAGAAATGAGCTATGGAGGGGCTGGAGACGTGATTCCATCTATAAAGTGCTTCCTGATAATCATGAGGTCTTGGGTTTGGATCCCAGGCACCCGTGTAACAAATAGTAGCTGAGTACTTAAGCACGGACCCTGAACCCAGTGCTGACTGAGCTGGAGCAAATGTGGTTTTCTGGAGCTGTTGGGCCAGCCAGGTTCAGTGAGAGCCTGCCTCAAAAAACAAAGTGGAGAAACTGCCAATCCCTGTAGCAGGTAGCAGAGGCAGAACTCTGAGAATTCCAGGCCAGGTAGGCCTGCAGATGAGAGCCTGTGTGAAAAACAAAGCAAAATCCAAAATTGTAGAGATCAACGTTACCATGTAATGGCAGATAGAAAACTACCGCTCTGATTGGTTCGTGTTGCAGTGCAGGAAAAGTTTGGACTCAAGTCCTGCCTGATGAAAGACTTACCTGGAAGATTGGCTTGACTTCCCTTTCTCTCTCTCTCTCTCTCTCTCTCTCTCTCTCTCTCTCTCTCTCTCTCTCTCCCCCCCTTCCTTCCTTCCTTCTTCCTTTCTTCCTTTCTAACTTTTATTTCTCTAAAGATTTATTTATTTTATTTATATGAGTACACTGTAGCTATCTTCAGACACACCAGAAGAGTGCATCATGTTCCATTACAGATGGTTGTGAGCCACCATGTGGTTGCTGGGAATTGAACTCATTATCTCTGGAAGAGCAGTCTTAACTGACTGCTGAGCCATCTCTCCAGCTCTTGATTTCCATTTTTTTTTTTTTTTTTTTTTGGAAAACGTTAGCATTTAATTAACCTCCAGCGTAGCCGGACGTGGTGGCTCACGCCTTTAATCCCAGCACTCGGGAGGCAGAGGCAGGCGGATTTCTGAGTTCGAGGCCAGCCTGGTCTACAAAGTGAGTTCCAGGACAGCCAGGGCTATACAGAGAAACCTTGTCTCGAAAAACAAAAAAAAAAAAAAAAAAAAAAAAAAAAAAAAAAAATTAACCTCCAGCATGGCTTTTAAGCCACCAGAACACAGGCACCTCCAACACCCTTAATCTTCTCTTCAGCTCTTCTGCTGAAGAATTTGGCCTTCACGATGACAGGTTGCTTAGGGAGCTTTCCCTTGCCCAGAACTTTGCAGTAACATGATTGAACAACATCAGTGACAGGAGCTGCTCCAGTCCTGTTTTTTGCTGCATTGACCCGTGTCTGCTCACTGACCAACGTCCACAGTTTATCCAGGTTGACTGTTGGGCAGAACCTTGGCTCAGATTCAGACTCTGGCCCTCATTATGAAAACGCACCAGGATTTTTTTTCTTGAGCCAGGAATTCAGTGACAGTCATATTCTCTGAGAAGCTAGATCCCTCCTAGGTTCTCAAATTAACCCCCTTTTCTATGTAGTACTGTCCTAGAACATGCTGTGTGGACCAGGCTGGCCTCCATAGAGGTCTTCCCTCTGCCTCCTAAGGGTTGGGATCAAAGGTGTGTGCCACCATATCCAGCACTCACACTACTTTTAAATAGGTGATATATTGTGAGTCCTTCTATGTGTATGTCTCTGTGTGTGTGTGTGTGTACCTACCTATATGTAGAAGTCAGAGGTTAATGTCAGATGTCTTTCATATATCACCTTATTCATTGAAACAAGGCTTCTCACTAAATCCAGAGCTTAGAGATTGCCTATTCTGGCTGGCCAGTGAGGTCTGCTCCACACAGAATTCCATGACACACCTTTAGTGCTAGGGTTACAGGCATGCACCACCACTCCTGGCTTTCACCTGGGTGCTAGGGATTCAGATTCAGGTCCTCCTACTTCCACAACAGGCACTTCACCATCTGAGATGGGACCATCTCCTTGGTCCCATCTGTCCTCTTACATGGAGCTCCTACTAGCCTATGACATCCCAGCTGAACAGCTACAGTGAGTAAATCCTTGATGCTTATAGGAGTTGCTATCAAGCAATGAAAAGAACAAGTATGGGACACACACTAGTGTGACAGACCACTCCACTGTAGAAGCCAGAAACAAAAAGTCTAAGGACTTGATTACAATGACTTGAAGTTCAAAACCAGGCCTTTGAAGATGGAGGCCAGGATAAGTGTATGTGTCAAAATAATCAAAGCTTAAGATTTGTTCACTGTGTATGTTAGCTCAATAAATGAAAGGATGTAGAAGTAATGTCAAGTAGGAGGAACAGTGGCAATCACCAGCAGTAGACTTCTGAGCACTGCTGCCTACAGCTTCCTGGTATGAGATTTGGTCAGTTGGTAGAGCTACCTATGTGGAAAAGAGACAGCAACTGTGGGCATCAGTTCCTACAGCCCGTAAGTCTTGCCCAGCAACTGATAATGGTGTTAACTTGCACACATCTCATGAAAATCACTACATCCCACCCTCTGGCCAGCCAGTTTATTTGGCTGGGTAATGAATGATGTGTACACAGAGTCCCTGGTGGGTTCTGTTTATGAAGAATAAAGGAATACAGACTGAGGCGGAGAATGGCACCCACTTAAGGGAACAGGAATAGCACTAGCTGGAGAGACTCTTTACCTCTTGGTTTCAAGGGTTAAAATTCTGCATCTAGAATATACATTTTGACATTTTTCTTCCACCTGGAATATGGATTCTCTTAGTCTGCACATGGTTGAATTTGACATAAGACTTAAATTCTTGCTTCAATGTCATTGTGAACAATCCTTCTAGACTGACAAATTGAAGTTATCAAAGCAATTTGAATGGATCTGCCTCCACAAAATAGAGCTCAGTCTAACTGTTGGTCAAATGAATAAATTAGTAAATGAAAGCTTGAATACCTAAAGGTGTCTTGAGGCATGCCCTCTTGTATACAGCAACCATAACTTTCAGGTCAAAGGCTGTTTGTGTATTACTTCAGATAAACATTCCAAGAGTTCTAATTTGGTTTCTGTGGTAATGATAAAGAAGCTTTGACCAGAAGGAAAGGGTTTATTTTACCTTACAGACCACAGCCCATCACTGAGGGAAACCAAGGTAGGAGCATGAAGCAGAAACCATGGAGGAATGCTACTTACTGGAAGGCTCTCTAGCTTATGTTCAGCTACCTGTTCTTTAAAACCCAGGCCCACCTGCATAGGGATGGTGCTGCCCACAGTGGGCTGAGCCCTCCTATACCAGGCATCGAGATATAATCTCTCTGGCTTAGAAGAGACTTTAGAAATTGACTAGCTCTAAAAACCACTAACCAAATTCCAGAGATGACATTCCATGCTGACTTTTTAATGGTACATTGCCTAATTCAAGGAAAAGAACAGAGTAGCGGGGGAAAAAAAATGGAGTTTGGCTTTTCACACATAAGAATAGGGAAGCAGGGCTGGAGAGATGGCTTAGTGGTTAAGAGCATTGACTGCTCTTCCAGAGGTCCTCAGTTCAATTCCCAGCAACCACATGGTGGCTCACAACCATCTGCAATGGGGTCTGATGCCTTTTCTGGTGTGTCTGAAGAGAGCAATGGTGTACTCATACATAAAATAAATGCATAAATCATTTTAAAAAATAAATTAAAAAAAAGTAAGGTTCTTCTAAAAAAGAATAGGGCCGGGCAGTGGTAGCACATGCCTTTAATCCCAGCCCTTGGGAGAAAGAGGCAGGAGAATTTCTGAGTTTGAGGCCAGCCTGGTCTTCAGCCAGCATGAGTTCCAGGACAGCTAGCACTATACAGAGAAACCCTGTCTTGAAAAAACAAAACAAAACAAAAATAGGGAAGCAAAGACCAGAAGTCCTGCTGAGAGTGCTGGTTTGGGTTGAAATCCCATGATTAGATCCTAGAGGGGCAAGAATATGCTGATTTTCATTGGAAGTTAGGCCCAGCCTGAAATTACCTCAAAAAATAAATCATCTCTGACAAAGAACAACATATCACGGACTCCCAAGTTCTTTTCCCATAGTGTTTATTGTCCAAACCAATGCTCATTAAAAATAATTAGATAGGGTAACAAGTTAATATGGCTGATACCAACTAAATAAAAGCCCATTAGTTAACCCTCAGAACACAGGTCTTAGGTCAGGAGCCATAATGGGACAAGCTAATATAATAACTAGCAGGTGATCATCCTGAGGTGGCCTGCTCCAAAGCAGGATTAGTACATAATCTGTGACAGGTGATCCCTCATTAAGCAAGGCTGTGAGGGACTCATTTTAGGAAATATTCCTGCTATTAATATGCTTTTCCTGTTATTATTAAACATATATAACAATCACTAAGTAGTAGCACACCCCTTTGGAGCAGATCTCTGCAGATTCACGAAGATGTACTGTCTTGTAGTGATGCTATATAGACAAATAGATGACTTAAGTCTTTTTTTGTTTTGTTTTGTTTTTGAGACAGGGTTTCTCTGTATAGCCCTGGTTGTCCTGAAACTCACTCTGTAGACCAGGCTGGCCTCGAACTCAGAGATCCACCTGCCTCTGCCTCCCGAGTGCTGGGATTAAAGGCGTGCGCCACCACACCCGGCCGATGACTTAAGTCTTAATGATCCTATAAGAATTCTTAAAATTATATCTGTGACTATTAAGCTCTTTTATTAACGGGACTGCTGTTAGGTTCTTTTCTGATCATCAAAGTTGCAATGAGAACTCTGCCAGTCTCCCAAGTGTCACCAGTTAATTGCTCTTAAATGGTAACCAGACTTTCTCCTACTCAGAGCACATTCCAAGAGGTTGTAAAACAACTAACCAAAGGTCATAAAAAGGAAACTAATGATTTATTATAGGTGCTAGGACAAGATAAAATATCGACTGTGTTTATCTATATAAAACTTCACTAATAACTTAGTTATGGTTTTAAACCTTCAGTGAACCTGTGGAGCTGAGACAGGTGATAGATGTTTAGCTAGATAATTACTCCTAGTGGATATGCATGTAAACATTCACTGTTGTAAACTTCTATTTCAATTTATGATTTGATTTTGTGTGTGTGTGAACTTGTGATGAACTTTGTAACACGTGATCATGTATTGTGAAAGCTGTATAAGTACTGAGGACAAAGAGATGAGCGGGATTGATAAAGGAGACTTTTTTTTTGCCTTTCCCCACTTAGACTAGAATTTTTTTCCTTTTCTCCACAAAGAGAATTTTTCCCTTTCCCTGTTTAGGATCCTTCTGTTTTTCCCCTTAGACAGCTTTTTAAAGAAACTTTTTACATCTTAGTAATAAACTCTATAATCACTAACAGAGGCTGCATTGCTTAATCCTCTACTGCTAGGCTACAGGGGTTAACCGCCTAAGCCAGCAGTCTTTGACCCTCAGAAAGAGCAAGAAAGTTTTTAGGGCTTTTTAGAAGTCATCATCAGCATTTCAGTATAATTAGAGAGCTAGAAAGCTCTGAGACCCTCAGACTTTAAAGCCATGACCAGAGTCCTACTCTGTGACTCCACTGCTACCCCTGCCTGGGGCCGGGATGCTCCTGGCTGTCTTAATTACTTCACACATAAGAATATAAATATGAGGACGGGTGAGATGGCTCAGCGGGTAAGAGCACCCGACTGCTCTTCCGAAGGTGATAAGTTCAAATCCCAGCAACCACATGGTGACTCACAGCCATCCGTAACGAGATCTGGCTCCCTCTTCTGGAGTGTCTGAGGACAGCTACAGTGTACTTACATATAATAAAATAAAATAAATCTTAAAAAAAAAAAGAATATAAATATGAATATCAACCAGGACATCAAAGACATGGCTGACAGTTGTGGTTTGAGTCAAAAAAAGGGGGCCCTAAAGGCTCATAGGGTGGTAATATTAGGAGGTGTGACCTTGGAGTAGACATGGCTTTGTTGGGGGACACTTGGAGGTTTCAAGCCAGGCCTACTAGTGGCATTCTCTTCCTGCTGCCTGTGGACCCAGATGTAGACCTCTCAGCTACCTCTCCAGTGTCATGTCTGCCTGCATCCCACATGCTTCCCTCCAGGATGACAATGGACTAAACTCTGAACCGTAAGCCAGCCCAATTTAAATATTTTTCTTTATAAGAGTTGTTGTGGCCAGGTGTGGTGGCGCACGCCTTTAATCCCAGCACTAGGGAGGCAGAGGCAGGCGGATTTCTGAGTTCAAGGCCAGCCTGGTCTACAGAGTGAGTTCCAGGACAGCCAGGGCTACACAGAGAAACCCTGTCTTGAAAAACCAAAAAAAAAAAGAGTTGTTGTGGTCATGGTATCTCCTCACAGCAATAGAGACCTAAGAATTTTGAAAGAAACTGGACATTGTTTTAAAAGGCCCTAGCAGTCAGACTTCAGAAGATTGATCCAAAAAGACCCTTAAGTCTAGGCATAAATCACTATAGTGGCTCTCAAACTCATAGCTTTTTATTAGAGATTTTTTCCAAACTATGCCCAGAACCTGTTCATAGTAATAGCTCAGAAACTGTTAATGAGAGGAAAGAAAGGAGGGAGGACAGGTGTTTTAAATATAAACTGCCGAGGAGGTGGGACAGGACCTGAGCTGTACCTTCTTTGCTTTGGGCCCTAGTTGAGCAAAGCTGTTTCTCAGTCCATTTTCATGGATAACAACACACTGTTTCCTGGCAGTATTGTGCACAGCCCATAAAGTTACCTTCAAAGAAAGAAAGGGACAATTTACAAGCCTATCTCATCAAGGCTGAATGCCACTTTTCTTTTAAAATCTTGGGATACTTATGCTTCTGGCCAACAGCATCTTTGGAGTCTATGGCATTTACAGCATGGTCATGGCCTAAGGACATCCTAAGTATGCACGTGTTTTTGGAAACATTCCTTCCTAAGTATGCACGTGTTTTTGGAAACATTCCTTCCTAAGTATGCACATGTTTTTGGAAACATTCCTTGGAGGAACTTCAGTGAAATTTATACTACCCATTGCTCAGGGCAGTCAAGTTTAGTCAACAAGTACACGGAATCTTCTTCAAAACCTAACCTTTGGCCTTTTCTATCCATGAGCAGTGGGTCTTTTTTTTTTTTTTCATTTACTTAGTTTGCTAGCTAGTGTGTCTGTCCTCATATGGACATCATGAGGACAGGTGGCAAGTGTCTTTTGGAAATATGCTTTTTCCTATCATTCATGTTCTGAGGACCAAACTCAAGTCATCAGGCTTAATGGCAACTGCTTTTATGGGTAAGGAATCTCACCAGCCCTGAATACAAATTTTAATAAGTTAGCTTCTCTGATTCTGAGGAGCTATCTGGTCATGGGAGTTTGGTCAGCTATACTGACATCCAGCTATTACTGTAGCTATTAATAAGGCAAAACAAAATTCTAAGTATACAGAGATAAGTACATGTGTGCACTAAAATCACTTGATTGCTTATATCTTTTATTATTCAGCATCCTAAGATAGACAGGACATGTTGAGTATATGTACATAGGAGCGTGCTTGCGTGCATGCATTTCAGACAGTTTCATGTATCCCAGGCTGGTCTCGTGATAGCTGGAGAAACAGAGTGTGACAGTCCATCTTCAATACTAAGTGTGCTTCAAGTTCATCAGAGCTGTGGATAAGCAGGAGGCTCTAGGTCCCTCTTTACTGCAGCTGCAGCTTATACATGACTCAGAGCTCAGAGACTTGGAAAGTTCCAGGTCATCTGCTCAGTGATTGAGTCCCCACAGTCAGAAAAGATGAACAATCGCAAAGGCTCAAATTATTAACTAGATAAGCCTTTGTGTCCCAAACCAATGAAATGTGAGATTTGGGAAGGGGGCAAGTCCTGGCTTACGGGAGAAAAGAACAAGAATTTCCTGAGATAGAGGACCGTATAAACCACTGTTTTGCATCAAATCATCACATCAGCCATTTTGCCTTTTCTCTCGACTGGCATCCCTTTCTGTAGAACTGTAGGTTAAAAACTGCTTCATTTCTCCAGTTTCTTGAATTTGTTATGATCAAGAATGGCTCTGAATTTCTGATCTTCTTGCCTTTCTCCCTACTGCTAAGATAACAAACATGGCCCACCACACCCAGTAAAACCATGTTTCTTATTTACCTTTTGCCATGCGTTAGCAGCCTTTCAACCTTTACAACAGTTTGATAACTACAGAGTTTACACTGGAGAACTGATGGTCAAATTACATAAAAGCAAAAAAAAAAAAAACCTGCAAAAATATTTCAAAGTTCTAACTAAGTGTATGATTTATTTGCATTACCGTTTTCCCATCATGTACGTCTGCGTAAGTGTATTAGATTCCCTAGAACTGGGGTTATAGAGCTCTGGGAGCTGCCATGTGGGTGCTGGGAATTGAATCCAGGTTCTCTGGAAGAACAGCCAGCCAGTGCTCTTAACTGCTGAGTCACCTCTCCAGTTCCAAGAAGCATCTATTTTCTGCCAAATATGAATGCTGATTACTTCCCTTCTGGAAATAATTCAACCATTCTGTCTGATATTCAATTGATGTCTGCTAAACCACACTGCTATTGGATTTTTTTTTCTTAATTTTTCTTAATTTTATTATGTAATTGCATTTTATACATCAAACATAATAATATTGAGTATTTTGAGAATCAAATAATACATAAAAATTTGTTCAACTTTTATTTTCATATCCTTTCATACTCTAAAAATATCATTAATGAATATTTAATACTAACCGTAACTGAGGATCCTTTATCTAATGTTGAATACTAAATCGTTTCAAAACACAAAAAATATTCTATGGGAATTAAGCATAGGAAAAGAGCATAGAATATTAAAAATGAATCATTAAGAAATATATTCAAGCTGGACATGGTGGCACATGCCTTTAATCCCAGCACTCGGGAGGCAGAGGCAGGCAGATTTCTGAGTTCGAGGCCAGCCTGGTCTACAGAGTTAGTTCCAGGACAGCCAGGGCTACACAAAAAAACCCTGTCTCAAAAAACAAAACAAAACAAAACAAAAAAAGAAATATATTCAAAAACCCTTATATGATACCACTTGACATAGTGAGAGAGTATTTAAAACACACTGTATATCTGGTATATTGCCTAACAATCAGTTTACTTAAAAAAGATTACCAGTGTTTCTAGGAGAGAAATTATTTTATCAGTAAGTATATTTTAAATTTTTCAAAATAACAAAAATACTTTGAAGTTAAACATTAAGAAAATGCTAATTTTAAGCACAGTGAGAAAAGTATCAATAATATTTCCATGTTTGGAGAATATGATTTTAATATTTTCAACTGTTGATATTCAACAAAAAGAATAGTTGTTTTAAGATATATTTCATTATGTCTCCCTTTTCATTTCTGATTTTGTTAATTTGGATACTGTCTCTGTGCCCTCTGTTTAGTCTGGCCAAGGATTTACCTATCTTGTTGATTTTCTCAAAGAACCAGCTCCTGGTTTTGTTGATTCTTTGTATAGTTCTTTTTGTTTCCTGATTTGATTATTTCCTGCCATCTACTCCTCTTGGGTGCATTTGCTTCTTTTTGTTCTAGAGCTTGCTTTCAGGTGTGCTATCAAGCTGCTAGTGTAAGCTCTCTTCAGTTTCTTTTTGGAGGAACTTAGAGTTATGAATTTTCGTCCTACCACTGCTTTCATTCTGGTCCATAAGTTTTGGTATGATGTGTCTTCATTTTCATTAAATTCTAAAAAGCCTTTAATTTTTTTATTTCTTCCTTGACCAAGTTGTCATTGAGTAGAGCATTGTTCAGCTTCCATGTGTATGTGTATTTTCTGTTGTTTTTGTTGGTATTTAAGACCAGCCTTAGTCTGTAGTGATCTGATAGGGTACATGGGATTATTTCATTTTTCCTGTATCTGTTGAGGTCTGTTTTGTGACCAATTATATGGTCAATTTTGGAGAAGGTATCATGAGGTGCTGAGAAGAATGTATATTCTTTTGCGTTACAATGAAATGTTCTATAAGTATCTGTTAGATCCATTTGGTTCATAGCTTATGTTAGTTTCACTGGGTCTCTGTTTAGTTTCTGTTTCCATGATCTGTCCATTGCTGAGAGTGGGGTGTGTCAGAGCACCTGGGTGCCAAGCTGCCTCTAGGATCCTGAAATCCTGGTGTGGCCAAGCTTCTGTGTTCCTGAGATCCTGGGTGTGTTAGAACCCCTGGGAGTGGAGCTTCTTCTGGGTGTTGTGGGACTGGCTGCCCCAGGTTTGCTCAGGGCACAGGCCCAGACCTGAAGGAACTTGTGCCACTGGTCAGGCGAAGTTCCTGGGTGCCTGGATCCCACTGGTCCCAGTTACTCCCTGGTGTTGGGGCTGCCTTCGGATCTTTCTGATCCAACTGCAAAAAGCCAAAGGCAGTTTTGCCATGAAAAGCATTCAAGGCGGGGCAGGAAAATGAACATAAAGGTAAGCCATCTAGTGCAAGCTACTTGTTCACTTTTAAAGACGAGGCCTAGAGAATGGGAGATGGTTCTGCAGGTAAAAGCCATCAAGTCTGTTGAGCTGACTTCGGTCCTTGAATGTAGTGGTGCACAGCTGTAATCTCAGCATTCCTAGGGCAGACACAGCGGGCAAAAGCAGGAGTCTTGGCAGGAAGCTAGTGTGTAAGAAGAGAGACCCTGCTTCAAAACAATGTACCCTTGCTCCAGGTCCTTATGCCTACATTGTTTTCTTTCTTTGTTTAATTCACTGAAATGCTAACAATGCTGCCCAGTAAATCCTGGTTTTGTATGTATTGTTGAGTGTGATCTACATCAATACTAGGCTCTTTTAGCTCCTCTTCCCATGTTTGTGCAACTTTTTCCATACTCAATAATTATCTTTATCTTGATTTCTATATGGATAAGGTGTTCTAATCATAGCTATATAGTAGAAAGTTAACCTTTCAGTCACAGAGAGTAAAATCGCCTGGAAAGAAACATTAGGGCAAGTTGGATCTCAGGGTAAAACACACACACACACACACACACACACACACACACACACACACACACATCTTAAATAGTTTCAAGACTCACTTGACATAAAATTTTTATAGCAAGTCGTAGGAACAGTGAAGAACTGTCTTGAATCCACAGGGACGTTCTCAACAGGTCTTACAAACCTGACTTCCTCCTGAGGTGGGGCTGGGAGTGGGGATTTAGAAAAGGGACAGTTTAGGGGCTAAGGAAAGGGTTCAGTCAGTAAAGTGTCTGTCCTGCAGGAACACCAATCCCCTGCACCCAGGGAACAAACCTGTCACCCTGGTAACAGTGCTGGGCGGAGGGGAGGGGAGGGAGGAGAGGGTGTTGGGCACACATTGGCTGGCCTCCTCCACCAAGTGAAGTCACTGAGCTTCAGGTCCAGCGACAGATCTCGTCTCAATAACTAAGGCCGAGAGGCGAACATTTGAAGGCAACAATATTCTACCATCCAAACCCATGAAGATGTGTACATGTCCACATAATCATGTACATAGACATGAGAGAGACAGAGAGACAGAGACAGACAGAGAGAAACACAGAGAGAGGCAAACAGAGACAGAGACAAAGACAGAGACAATGAGATGGAAGACCAGGATGACCAGAGTGGACTCTCCACTCTCGACAGCTGACTTTCTGGGTTCTGGGACAATAAAGTGAATGTTCATGGACCAACAAATTGATTATTGATGTGTTCTATGTACACAGGGTGATTTTTCCTCATTTTTCATCTGAATATAATGTGAAAGTATAACTATTACAATAACAGGCAGGATGGAAACAAATGCCTATTTGGCTCAGATAGGACACCAATAACAGACCAAAGTATGATTCTACCAGAATCCAGGTTGGTGACTCGATGTGCCTATTCCCTTACAGAGCATGAGGAAAGGGTACCTTATAATAATTTGGGTGCCTCAAAATAGCTGAGTCAATTTGTAGTCCTCATGGAAGCTGCATCATGGAGTGTTACTTCAATTAAGCCTCTACTTCTTAAATGCTCTAGCATTTTCCAAGATCATTTGAAGCTGATGGAAGTGGGAAAGACAGAAAAGATAAATGGCTTTAAATCCCAAGTGAAGATCCTTTGAGTTTATCCTGCCCATCTACTAAATTATATCATTAGCTCTATGACTATCACCATAGATCTGATTGCTGTCTATTATTTTTTTTTCTTTGTTTGTTTCTTTGCTTGTTTTTCGAGACAGGGTTTCTCTGTATAGCCCTGGCTGTCCTGGACCTCACTTTGTAGACAAGGCTAGCCTCGAACTCAGAAATCTGCCTGCCTCTGCCTCCTGAGTGCTGGGATCAAAGGTGTGCGCCACCACGCCCGGCTAAAAAAAGTGTAGCCCAGGCTGGCCTCGAACTCGTGATCCTCCTGCCTCTGCCTTCTTCAGCAACTCCTACCAGAGTGCGCCACCACTACCGGCAAAACTGCTCACTGTTCCCACACTCGGAGTCCTATTATTCTATCATCTGCTCCACTAATGATTAGTTGCCATGGCTACCAGATCAAGGTTGTCTCCTCTTTGCTTCACCTCTTACATTCTCTCTCTCCTTTCTTCTATAAGGTTCCCTGAACCTTGGAAGAGGTGATGTATTCATAATCCCTCTTTGAATATTGGACTGTAATATTGGACCCCAACCTTCATCTCTTCTTGAGAGTTTAGCCAGTGAAGAATCTATCAGCAACAACCACCTAAAGAAATTTTCTTCCACGACAAATGTGGAACAGCAGCAATACTCTATAGGTATCAACACAAATGTTTAGAGAGAGGGCAATTTGACAGGTACTCTACAGGACCAGAAGGTAGGAGTTGCTTCCATCATGGGACCTATGACTTCCCAATCACAAGTTCATCCTGGATTACAGTACCAGATATGAATTTCTTTTGTGGAGCAGTTCTTAAATCCAACCAGCAATCTGTTGCTGTGCTCAAAACCATTGTACCCACACCGCCATTGTACCCACACCGCCATTGTACCCACACCGCTATTGTACTAGAGGGCAAATCTTTTTTTTTTTTTAATTTTTATTTTTTATGGTTTTGTGAGACTGGGTTTTTCTGTATAGCCCTGGCTGTCCTGGAACTCACTTTGTAGACCAGGCTGGCCTCAAACTCAGAAATCTACCTGTCTCTGACTCCTGAGTGCTGGGATTAAAGGTGTGCGCCACCACGCCAGCTGCCAGCTGTTTTTCTTATGGAGGAGAGAACACCATTTGGGAGGGGGGGAATGAATACTTTACATCTTGTTAAATTAAACCCTGTGTTTGTGATATGTGGATATTAGCCCAGAAACCTAGACTACCCAAGATACAATTTACTAAACACATGAAACTCAAGAAGAAGGAAGATCAAAATGTGGACATGTCACCCCTTCCTAGAATTAAGAACAAAGCACACATTGAAAGAGTTACAGAGATCGTGTGTGAAGCTGAATCCAAAGGATGGACCCAATGACTGCGGCTGCCAGGGATCCATCCCACAATCAGCCACCAAACATAGACACTATAGCATATGCCAGCAAGATAGTGCTGAAAGGGCCCGGATATAGCTGTCTCGTGGGAGACTATACCAATGCCTGGCAAACATGGAGGTGGAAGCTCACAGTCAGATATTAGATG